>WNGS01084761.1:0-22747 GCA_020271785.1 Procambarus virginalis
CCACGTGGGGACCACGTGGCAAGGACAAGTTCACAAATACCAAAAGAAATGGAAGTAATAAAATGCACATTAACTAATTCATTTATTCAAAACTAAACAAGATCTAAAGAAATTTTAATCCTGACTTGAACACTCCCTAACTGGCAATGAATGGACTATTCCCAACAATTACTCGTAAATCAACTCTACCTTGGGCGACCAGCTAGGATGTTCGTGATGTCGGGAGGCCGATGATGGAAAGGCCACCTGCCAGAGTTGTTTCCAAAACCACTGAGATCGTCCTCTCTCTGCTCCTCTCTCCAGGAGCCCAGAGCAGAGTATTGTTCCGCATAGCTTACCAAGTTAGTTAGCCAGGCTTTAGTTTAACAATTGACCTCTGTCGTACTGAATTATCCAGATTGATTGAATTATTGTACTGAAGTTTAAATTATACAAGCAACTTAAGGAAGCTATTCCCAATTACAAAATAGCTATTTGACCTTTGAGAAATAGAGGACGTGGAACCTCGTGACCTATGACCGCTCTAGGTCACTCCGCAATAAAGTAGTCCTGACCTGTGACGTCACTGAAGGCGACTTAAAACTCATTCTCCAACTAATTAGAATACTATTGATATTATAAACAGTAATACTATACAGTACAATTTGAATGCAAAATGAATGAAGGCTAATTTCTCTAAATAAGTGAATACTACAGAATAATTCATTATACGACCTATGAACAAAGGCGATTATTTTCACCACGGGTTCCCTGGGGACAGGTCCCGGGGTCACCACGCGGTCCAGCTTCCCATTCTCCCTTGTATAGATAAAACCTTCTGGATAATTCTTACAAGAAGCCCAGTTTGTTACAGTACACTTGTTCCCACCTTCTGTATCTGCACTTCCTTCCCACCTTCTGTATCCACACTTCCTTCCCACCTTCTGTATCCACACTTCCATCCCACCTTCTGTGTCTACACTTCCTTCCCACCTTCTGTATCTACACTTCCTTCCCACCTTCTGTATCTACACTTCCTTCCCACCTTCTGTATCTACACTTCCTTCCCACCTTCTGTATCCTCACTTCCTTCCCACCTTCTGTACCCTCAAGTGTTTCCACATTAAACTCTTCGTTACAGTGGTCAAGAACCCTGGAAAACACTTAGTCTGTCGTAGGGGAGACTCCTTGAAATTTTATTTTCTATTTAATATCTTCCTCCCAGGTAACCACTAAACTAGTCAACGTGTGACTTTTATACAGCTGTAGGTATGTCGTCTGCTGTAGTAAATATAAATTACTTAGTTAAAATACCACAAATTTCTTGGTCATCATAATTCCCTATCCTTTTTTATCCTAGGCTTCTCCTTAGTCTTTTCTTTGGTATGTGTGAAAAAGCCCCTTCAGGATAGAAACAAAAACGTACAGACAGACAAAGACTGATAGATTGATCAATAAATCAATCGATAGATTGATTTACGGGTCAACGTAAAAGAATGAGGTAATTCCATTACAACACGTGTCTAAGAAACGGTATGTATTATCTTTGAAATCCCCCCCCCCCCTATGCTCTTTGCATCTGAAAGTCAAATGTAATCTTTTGAGAGCATTAATTAAACTGTCTTTGTCTTGCTGGAAGGGTATAGTTTCCCCCCATAGTGAGGGGGTAGGGGGAGGTATGGCTGCATGCAGAGCATTACATGCAATATAAATGCAAATCAAACGAGGGTTAGCTTTCATCCCTGACCCCCTCCCCATCTGGCCCGTTGGCGTCGTGAGAGGGCTTAGTAGACGGCTGCCGGAGTGTGATGCTCCGTGGGACAGTCCTCTGTCCTTTTATGGCCTTGCGCTCCTGCTGCTGTCTTCTCTAATTGTGCCGGATCGCTTTTCCTTTTCCTTATGTTTCGTTTTTCTCCCCCCTCTTCTCCTATCTGCTTGTTGTTTCCTGCTGACCTTTTGCTTGTTTTGGATTATTCCTTTGGACTTCTTCTATTTTGACGCCCGGGTGCTTGAGGAGGCATACTCTTGCACCCGTAGAACTGCAGTACCCAACGTCTCGAGCGAGGGGAACCTTTTATTGTCAATCCCCTTTCGTCGCTGAACCCGATCTCGACGGACTGACGGTTCTTAAGGTGGCATTTGTGGGGCATATACTCACGACGCACCCCTAGGGGGCCCCCGGCATGATCGGCAGTAGCTTCCTGTTGGGTGTCCTGCCTCTAATTGTGGCTCCATGGTGGGTATGGGGGCACATTCGTGGATGAATGTCTTTCTTTTCGTCTCTATGGCAATGAATGTTTGTTGTACCCTCTAAGGCTCGTGGGGTGGGCGACCAAGCCCCCGAGTCGGCCTGTATTGGAAGACCAGGCTCTGTAGCTCCCGCTGCGTTGGGCCCCGACCTTGCTCCTCCTTTAACCATCCTGACTTCTTCCCCCAGCTCCCCTCCCTCCTCTGTGGTTGGGTAGAGCCTCCAGCCCCCAGTGGTGACCACTTCGTCTCCTGGTGCGGCTAAGTCTCTCGTTGTGACTACTGCGCCTCTTGTCCCCTCTCTTTCAGGGGGTTCTCAACGCTGTCAGCGCCACGGCCGCACTCGCTCGTTTCCTTCCTGTACTGATGCATATCAGGCCTTGTTTGGTCCTGCTTCATGGGCCAAATACTTTGATCTCCTCCCTCTTGATTCCGCGCCTCCTGACGATTTCTCCCTCCATCGGCATCTCGTTGATTCCGTGGATGAATCTGTCACCTTCAACCCCACTCGTCTCGGTACACGTGTCGTTGCTGCTCCTTCTCAGGATGCAGCTTCCCGCTTGGCTGCCTTATCCTGCCTTGGTGAGATCCCTGTTCGGGTCTCTAAGAACACTCGGTTGAATGCCAGTGTTGGCACTTTTTTCCTCCCGCCCCATGTTGCAACCGGTGTTCGGAATCTGCAGGACTGCCACGATGACATTCGGCATATCCTTGATGCCCAAGGCCATTCTGTCCTCCAGGTTGACTCGTTTACTCGTCCTCCTCGTGGTCGCCACCGTCAACCCCTTCGAGTTGTGAAGGTCACCTTTGATGGTAGGACCCTTCCATCCTCTGTCATTCTCGCTGGTGCCAGGTGCTCTGTCCAGGAGTATATTCCTTCTCCTCGACTTTGTAACAAGTGCTGGAGGTTTGGGCATGGTGCCCTCCGCTGCTCTAGGACTGTCTCTCTCTGTCCTTTGTGTGGGGTGAAGGTCACTCTAAGTCGGAGTGCACTTCTCCCCAAGCTCGCTGCCTCAACTGCGGTGAGGCCCATCCTACCTTCTCCCGTGCCTGTATCCATTACAAGCTTGAGGCAGCGTCCTCAACTTGAAGCACCGGGAGCGTTTTTCTTTTCCTGAGGCGAGGCGCCAGGTTCGCCGGCTCCCGCCTTATGCTAACGTCTCTTATGCTCGCGTGTTGCGCTCTTCCTCTCCTCGTCCTTCCCACCTTCCTCAGACTCATAACTGTTTCCGGGCCTTGGACCCTGATACGCCCACTGCTCCCTCCTCTGTTCCTTTGAGATCTGTACCGAAGGGTCCCCCTCCTGGTCCTCTGTCTGGGGTTCCCCTTCTTTCTCCCCGGTCTGTCATGTCTCCTGTGTCTTCTTCCTCCTCGTCTCCCTCCGATCCTCCTTCCCATCAACCTCCTCCTATCTATTGACTCTCCCCGCCACCTGTCGGTGCAGGCGGATGTCCATCGCTCTCCTAATGGGAGTCGTGTGTGCTCTCGTTCAGCTTCTCCTGTTGAGACACTGGAATCCGTTGCCCGGTACGTAGTTGCTGGGACACCGGTCTCTAGTTCAGAAGCGTAAGCCTGGCTCCTCTCCTTCCTCCTCCCGGCGGGTAAGAAGGCTTCGCTTTCTTCCTCGACCCCTCCTACTGGCTCTCTTGCTCCTTCCCCTCCCATTTCAGTGGTTGCGCCCCTGTTCTTGCTATGGAGGTTTCTTTGGCCCCTGCTTCCCTTTCAGTTGCTGCCCTTGCTGAGGTACGCTCCCCTCTTTCTACTCCCCCTCTTCCTGCTGCTGTCCTTGACTGCTCCTCTTCGTTGTCTCCTCCTCCTTCCTCCTCCGGACCCCGCCCGCCCACTGCTGGTCTGTTCTCCCGCTTCCTTCCCTCCGTCTTTGCTCAGTTTACCCATGCCCCCTAACCCTGACTTTGCTGACCCTGATATTCTTTAACGTGCTGTGTTGCTCTTTCGCCTTTGTTTCTTCCTTGTTTTCTGTTGTTGTCCTTTCTCTTCTCGTCGCAGTCTATTCTTCAATGGAACGTTCGAGGTTATTACGCCAATTTCCTCGAACTCCGTCTAATTTCGCGGTTTTCGCCCCTTTGTGTCTGTCTCCAGGAGCCGATGCTTGGTGCTCGTCCTGGTCGTTTTCGTGGCTATACTTTCTCTCCCCCCCCCCAGCCACTGCTGGGGCTCCTAATTCTTCTGCTCTCTTGATTCACGCTGATGTTCCCTTTGTTCCTTTACTTTTTCCTTTGCCCCTCCATTGTTCTGCTGCTCGTATCTTTGTGGGAAATGGTACACAGTTTGTTCCATTTATCTCCCCCGAGTGTCCCGCTTTCTCTTCCTGACTTGAAACACCTCTTGGACTCCTTGCCGGAGCCTGTGCTCCTGCTGGGTGACTTCAATTGTTGTCATTCTCTTGGGGTGACGTTTTGACGAATACCCGGGTCGCCTTCTTGAGCCGTTTCTCCTCTCTTCTTCCCTGTCTCTTCTGAATTCTGGTGAGCCCACTCATTTGGACTCTCGGACTCGCACCCTTTCCTGTCTTGATCTTTCTCTCTGCTCTTCTTCTCTTTACTTAGATTTCACGTGGCAGGTTCTTGATGACCTCCATGGTAGTGATCATTTCCCTATCCTTGTTTCCTTTTTCTCTTTTCGCCCTTCCTCTCTTTTCCTAGATGGCAGTTTGCTAAAGCGGACTGGAACCTATTTACCCTCAGTGCTGCTCTCTCTGACCTCTCCCTTCTGCCTCTCCCTCGCGCTCTCCTCCTTTTTCATAACACTGTCTTCAACGCTGCCCTCCGCTCTATTCCNATTGTTCCCCTATTACCGTGTTAGGGGGTTGCTAAAAGGGAGGGATTGAGAATGACGTCTCCTGCTCCACTCCAGACCCGGGTCTCATTCCATATGCTGGGGAGCTGTGTTATTGGTGGGGAGGCCGTAGGGCGGGTGTCTAAAGTCTTAAGGACTTCTGTCCATGCATCTGGTGGTTGCATGGAAATGTAACATGGGGGGGGGGGGGTTCTCTACCTTCTACTATCCCCTTTTACTCTTTTTGTACCCGTATTTTACTTTAGTTCTTTACCAAGGGACCCCAAGACTTTTACTCAAGCCGACTCCAACGGCGAAACTCTTGAGTACTGCTACTTGCTTTCCATATTCTTGACCTCTCCTCCAACACTGCTGGAATGGCTGCAGTCTTGATGACGCAGCAGGTGGGTAGTGGTGATCTCGAGACAGCTACCTGGCGTTGTATGGCACCTCCGGTGACTGCTAAATGTGGACAGCTTGCTGGCCCTGACAACCTCGTGTAGTGACGTGAGGCGTCGGCCGGGTGACTCTTAGTCACTCATCCCCAAAGTAACTGATGTATGGTTACTGGGTCTGGTGGGGGGAGGGCTTTGTGTAACGTGCCTCCCCCTCGGTCTTTACGACAAGGGTTCACGTGTGGCTGGAACAACTGGGTCGGTGTACCAATCAGACCTGGGAACAGACAGACACAACACAGCGGAAGCATAGATATACTCTGGGTTTGGTGGAGGTGGAACCCCAGAGCACGGTAAAAGTTGCTACCCGAGTTAAGTATAGAGATAGTGCACCTCATTGCCTTACAGGAAAATCTAATGAATACTAAATTATACTAACCAAGGAAGTTACTTTACTGTACAGCGCGAGATCTCGTCACCATAGGGTGGCGAGACTGCACCTGACTACTGATGAGCGATGACAGAGGGTCATCCTCATCCCCTGACTCGTCGGTGAAGCCATGAGTCAGCACTGCTGAGTCAGGAACTAGACCCGCTGAAGGCAGTTCTAATTCCTCTCTAGCATGATAATGTTTCAATTTATTTACATGAATTGTCCTTTCCACCTGGTCCTCGAATACTCCTTTTATAACAAGATTCACCGGCCCCGCCTTTTAATACTCTATACGGTCCTCGCCACCTCGGAGCTAGTTTCCTGCTCTGATTGGCGGGCGCAGCCTCATTCACTCTCAATACGAGGCTTCCTTCCTTCAACTCAAGAGGGCGCACTTTCTTGTCATAAAAATGAGCATACCGATTCCGTGCTTTCTTGGACGCTTCAGCTGCAATATTCCATGCATTTCTCATTTTTCCAAGGACCTCTGAAGGATAGTCCTCCCCGTATGCAACATTATGTCTGTTAAGCAGACCTGAGGGGAAATTGCATGAATTACCAGTAAACAAATGAAGTGGTTGGGTGTTAATTGATTGGTGGATGGCAGTATTCAAGGCTAACTGAACATAGGGTAGGTGTTCATCCCAGGTGTTTGCGTCATGTTCAGCAAGGATTGCAAGCATATCCTTGACTGAACGATTAGTCCTTTCCGTCATTCCGTTTGCTTGTGGGTGGTAGGCTGTTGTAAAAGCCGAAGTTGTCTCTAAAATCTTACAAACTTCTCTAAATATATTCCCATTGAATTCTTGACCCCGGTCAGAGACTAAAACTTTAGGAGGTCCGAATACAGTAACGAACCTACGCAAGAACGCATCTGCAACCGTACGAGAATCCTTCTGAGGTAATGCAACTAGTGTAGTGTACCTAGACAAATGGTCAACTAGCACCAACACGTATCTATTCCCTGAATGACTGTGATGTAAATCAATCAAATCTGCTCCTACACGATCTAAAGGTTCACGAATTTCAGGAAATTCCTGAAGTGGGGCTTGTACCTTAAGGGTACCTTTCTCCTCTGGCAACGATTGCACGACTTCACGAAATTGATTACTTCAGAAAGTAATCCTGGGAAATAAAATAGAGACTTTGCCTTTAAGTGGGTTTTAAAGACCCCCGGATGCCCTGCAATTTTCGAAGCATACGCAAGCTTTAACGCTGATGACCGCAACGCGTCCGTAATAATTGAAATACTGCCGTATCATTCTGGCTATTAACATAATACAGGACGCCCTGTTTCATTTCAAAATCATGAATAGGTAAATTCTTTTTCTTTTTCGGGTATTTCCCTCCTTCTAAATACTCAATAATTTCTTTCCATCTAGGCTCGTTCATCTGGTACTCTCTCATTTTATCTGCTGGAATGGCTTCAATATTTTCATTAACTTGAACAGCCGCTATGTTTCTACTTAGCGTATCTGGAACATGTGCTGGACCAGGCTTGTACAAAATCTGGAATGAGTGGGCAAGAGTTCGTGAGACCAGCGTGACATTCGTGGGCATTTTGTTCGCTTCTTAAATATGTGTGTTAACGCTCCATGGTCTGTGTAAATTACAAAGTGCCGCTGAAATAGGTAAGGTTCGAAGTACCTAACTGATTCTACTACTGCCAGTGCCTCCCGATCCGTAGCTGAATAACGAACTTCAGGTCCTTTGACCTTTCTACTAAAGTAGGCTACTGGATGGGGTAAATTATCCGCATCTCGCTGAATTAAGCACCCGCCAATAGCTATACCGCTGGCGTCAGTGTGCACCTCCCACTCTTTCTCAAAATGTGGAATCGCCAATACCGGTGTCGTGATTAGTTGGTCTTTCAGTTTGCGATAGGCCTCGTCATGCTCAGATTTCCACACAAACTTCGCATTTTTCTTTGTCAGATCAGTCAGGGGTGCTGAAATGCCAGCGAAACCTTCAATATGACGACGAAAATATCCGGCCGCCCCAAAAACCTACGCACGTCCTTTGCTGTCCTTGGAGTAGGCATGTCAGCAATGGCGCGGCAAGAATCTGGGTCAGGTCGGATACCGTCTGGGCACACCTGGAACCCCAGAAATTTGAATTTCTGAGCCGCCAGGGTGCTTTTCTGAACGTTAAGCTTGAACCCTGCCTGATCTAACAACGTCAAAGTCTCAGTCAAGTCCCGTAGGTGTTCCTCAAACGTCCTGGAATATATCACAACATCATCCAGGTACGCTAAAGAATGCCTACCCAGTACCGGACTGAGGATGTAGTTTATGACCCTCTGAAATGACGAAGGCGCTGTCTTTAAACCAAACGGCATCCTACGGAATTGATAAGTGTGCCTACCATCCGAGAATGCTGTTTTATCCCTATCCTGTTCTGCCACCGGAATCGCCCAATACGCCGATTTCGCGTCAAGAGTTGAGAAATACTTAGCAGCACCAAATTGATCTATAATCTCCTGTATTCGGGGCAAAGGATACACATCACCCTTAGTTATTTCGTTCACCTTCCGGTAGTCAACACAGAAACGATAACTACCGTCCGGTTTCCGAACTAGCACAACAGGAGAGAGCCACGGTGACGTACTAGGCTCTATCACGCCCTGTCTCAACATTTTCTGGCACTCCTCCCTGATAACGTTCTTTGCCTGTTCCGGCAACCTCCACTGTCTCGTGTACACAGGCAAATGATCACCAGTTGGAATGGTGTGCTCAATCTTATCAAGGAGACCAATCTGGTCATCCTCTGTTGCAAATAATTTCGGGAATTTTCGCAAAACTCCTCTCGGTGCCTTCCTATCTGCCTGTGTAACATGTTGCAAATAAAGTGCTGAAATTAATTTTTCTACTTCCACATTCTGTGCAACATTTCTCGTCTCGCACTGCACTTTGGATGGTATTTTATTATCTAACATGTTCAATGCACTACATTGTGCAGTGACGGTTGGCGTCTCAGCTGACTCATTGTGAAAGATTTGTGTCCTCCACCATGGTTCCCTGAGATACCCTATCACCTGCCCTGAAGCGAAAAGTCTTATGTGAAAGATTGACAACTGGAATGAGTGCACCTTTATCGAGCACTACAATTAAGTGATGAGGAATTAATAAGCGATCACATCTCCCAGCAACCTGAAGGGTGGTACCTGGTTGTATGTGATGTCCCACGGCTACTTTGATAAATTTAACAGAATGTGGTGGGCAACTCTGTTTGGTCAATGCATGCAATGCGCATGACCTCTTAACTGTGTCTGGAAGAGACTTAAAAATCAATTTTGGATAGTGCGCATTATATTTCTGCTTCCTCTTAATTGAAGCTACAACTGGGGGATGGTCGATCATCTCCACTGGGTAGGAAGTCTGTCCCAACCGCAACCTGCAGTTCCTAGCCCCTTTTTGAGCAGACAAGGAATAATCAAATCGCGACAGAAAATCAGTTCCCATTAAGATGTGACCAGGAAAATCAAGGTTCTCTACGATCGTACATGTGTGAGGCTGCAATTCCCCATCAATTTCAAAATTAACTGTACCTTGACCTACGATCTCAATCTTTTCCCCATTGACCGCTGTTAATGTCTTTGCGCAACGTTTAAGACGTGCATACGTAAAATTGCTGAAGGCTGACTTTTTAATTACAGTTGCCTGGCTTCCTGTATCAACAAAGGCTGTCAATCTTACACCTTCCACTTTCACCTCAAAAGTAGGCCTACCATCACTAGGAGCCTGCTTTCATGTTTTCGTCGTAGTGACTTTACAGTCCTTCTGTATATGCCCGTGCTTCCCACAGGAGTAACACCTCCGCGGATCTCTGTTGGTACCCCGCGCAGGGTGGCTCGAACGTGCAGCTGAGGGCTGCTTCCCGCCTGATGAACCCGCGCGACAGTTACTCAGCTTGTCTCGCCCACCTTTACTCAATGCCTCTATGTATGGGGACGACTGAGCGCCCGATGTCCCTGTGCGCGTCTGCCTGTCTAAGGCTGTGGCAGCCTGTTGGACTAGGTCTTTATAACTCACAAACGCTCCCTCTGCAAATAAAAACGGCCCCATAGCAGAAGGTAACGTTTTGCAGAACAATTGTTTTGCTAATCGCTCTGCCTGACTCGAATCTAACACCAGTTCCGTAGTGAGGTCGTCAACCCTGCTCTTTAACAGTGTCCCGAAATCCTTGACAGTGCTGCGGTCATCCCTCTTAAGTGACTGCAGATAAAAATGGGCCTCATCTTCTGACACCTTTTCCTTGAATCTGTCCCTAATCGCTTGGACAAACTGTGGCCAAGTCGTCAGGTGCTGAAACTCTGACAATCTCGCCAGTGGACCGGCAATGTCCACGCAAGCCCCCATAGCGAGAGTAATTTTCAAACTATCCTCTGGGACAGCCTCCAACATCGAACTAATCTGACAAAGCCAGTCTTCCACTCGGCGGTTGCGTTCCACCTTAATAAGCGGCAACTCCGTACCTCTGAGTGTCGGCAGAGTCATAAGAACATAAGAACATAAGAACAAAGGCAACTGCAGAAGGCCTATTGGCCCATACGAGGCAGCTCCTATTTATAACCACCCAATCCCACTCATATAAATGTCCAACCCATGCTTGAAACAATCGAGGGACCCCACCTCCACAATGTTACGCAGCAATTGGTTCCACAAATCAACAACCCTGTTACTGAACCAGTATTTACCCAAGTCTTTCCTAAATCTAAACTTATCCAATTTATACCCATTGTTTCGCGTTCTGTCCTGTGTTGATACTTTCAATACCCTATTAATATCCCCTTTGTTATGTCCATTCATCCACTTGTAAACCTCTATCATGTCACCCCTAACTGTTCGCCTTTCCAGTGAATGCAAATTAAGCTTTGTTAATCTTTCTTCATATGAAAGATTTCTAATTTGGGGAATTAACTTAGTCATCCTACGCTGGACACGTTCAAGTGAATTTATATCCATTCTATAATATGGCGACCAAAACTGAACTGCATAATCTAAATGGGGCCTAACCAGAGCAAGATATAGCTTGAGAACCACACCAGGTGTCTTGTTACTTACGCTGCGATTAATAAATCCGAGTGTCCGATTTGCCTTATTACGAACATTTATGCATTGATCCTTTTATTTTAAATTCTTACTAATTATAACTCCCAGATCCCTTTCGCAATCCGACTTCGCAATCTCAACACCATCTAGCTCGTATCTTGTAACTCTATCATCATTACCTAGCCTCAGAACTTTACATTTATCAGCATTAAACTGCATCTGCCAGTCCTTTGATCATTTCAAAACCCTATCTAGATCAACTTGAAGTGATAGTGAGTCCTCCTCCGAATTAATTTCCCTACCGATTTTCGTATCATCGGCAAATTTGCAAATGTTGCTACTCAAACCTGAATCTAAATCATTTATATATATTATAAACAACAGAGGTCCCAGGAGTGCCTTGAGGCACTCCACTTACAACATTTTCCCACTCTGACTTGACTCCATTTATACTAACTCTGTTTCCTTTGGTATAGCCATGCCCTAATCCAGCTTAATATAGCACCCCCAATACCATGAGCCTCTATCTTTTTAATCAGTCTTTCATGTGGCACTGTATCGAAAGCTTTGCTAAAGTCAAGGTACACAACATCACAATCCTTACCACTATCAACTGCCTCAACTATGCTAGAATAAAAAGATAACAAATTTGTTAAACATGAACGGCCATTTATAAAACCATGTTGCGACTCGATTATTAATTTATGTTTTTCAAGATGAAGACGAATTTTATTTGCTATTATAGATTCGAGTAACTTTCCCGCAATAGACGTTAGGCTAATAGATCGATAGTTCGACGCGTGTGGGCCGGTGGGCCTTCTGCGGCTGCCTTTGTTCTTGTGTTCTTATGTTCTTATGCATAGCGGGGGCAGGCAAGGACGAGTCCTGGTTTTTTTTTCAGTTGTGTCGAGCTGGGACTGGGGAAAGGATGGGTCCATTGAAGGCTGGGACAGGTCAGGTAGCGGATAGTGACGGGGAGATGAGTGTTTTTGACGAATATTTTATGTCTGTATTTACTAAAGAGGAACTTGGCAGTGTGCCTTCAGCCGAGCAAGTCTGTGTGGGTGGGGATGAGGACGGGTTGATTAGTTTGGCAGTTACCAGGGAGGATGTAATTGAACGGTTGGTAAGGCTGGGACCGGGCAAGTCCCCGGGGCCGGATGAAGTGTTTGCCGGGGTGCTTAGGGAATGCAAAGAGGAGCTTTCCGAGCCACTGTCAACCATATTTGGTAGATCGGTGGAGTTGGGCAGAGTGCCAGAGTCGTGGAGGGTGGCTAGTGTGGTGCCAGTTTTTGGGAGGGGAGATGGGTCACTTCCGTCAGACTGTCGGCCGGTTGGCCTAGCGTCTATTGTGGGAAAGTTACTTGAATCGGTGGTTGCAAATGCAATTCGTCTTCATCTTGAAAAACATAGATTGGTAGGTGAGTCGCGGCATGGTTTTGCAGATGGCCGTTCGTGTTTGACAAGTTTGCTATCTTTTTATTCCAGCATAGTTGAGGCAGTTGATGGTGGTGGGGATTGTGATGTTGTATGCCTTGACTTTGGCAGGGCTTTTGGTGCGGTGCCACATGAAAGACTGATTAAGGGGGTGGAGGCTCATGGTGTTGGGGGTGCTGTATTGGGTTGGATTAGGGCATGGCTGTTCCGGGGGGGTCAGGGAGGTGGTATAGGTGGGGTTAAGTCAGAGTGGGATGGTGTTGTTGGTGGAGTGCCTCGAGGCTCTGTCCTGGGACCTCTGTTGTTTGTGGTATATGTGAATGATTTGGATTCGGGTTTGAGTAGCAACATTTGCAAGTTTGCCGGTGGTGCGAGGGTCGGTGGGGAGGTTGATTCGGAGGGGGGCTCACTGTCACTTCGGGTTGGTCTGGATGGGTTTTGGGGTGGTCAAGGGACTGGCGGATGCAGTTTGGTGCTGATAGATATGGAGTTCTGGGGCTGGGTAATGATGATGGAGTTGCGGGATGCGAGCTGGATGGTGTTGGGGTTGCGGGGTCGGATTGCGAAAGGGATCTGGGAGTTGTGATTGGTGGGAATTTGGAACAGGGGGATCAATGCATAAATGTTCGTGGTGGGGCAAATAGGACACTCGGATTTGTTAGTCGCAGCGTGGGTGGCGGGACACCTGGTGTGGTTCTCGAGCTGTATCTTGCTCTGGTTGGGCCCCATTTAGATTGTGCAGTTCGGTTTTGGTCGCCATGTTGTAGAGTGGATGTGGGTTCACTTGAACGTGTCCAGCGTGGGATGACTGAGTTGGTTCCCCAGACTGGGAATCTTTCATATGAAGAAGGATTGGCGGGGCTTAGTTTGCATTCACTGGGGGGGGGGGGGGTTGGGGGTGACATGATGGAGGTTTGCGGGTGGATGAATGGACATAGCGGAGGGGATGTTGGTGGGGTGTTGAAGGTATCAACACGGGACGGAGCGCGGGGCAGTGGGTGTGGGTTGGATGGGTTTAGATTTGGGAGGGACTGGGGTGGGTGCTGGTTCGGTGGCAGGGTTGTTGATTTGTGGAGCCAGTTGCCGCGTAGCATTGTGGAGGTGGGGTCCCTCGATTGTTTCGGGCGTGGGTTGGACGTGTGGGATTGGGTGGTTGTAGGTGGGAGCTGCCTCGTGTAGGCCAGTGGGCCTTCTGCGACTGCCTTTGTTCTTAAGTGATCTATCTCCTTTCTTAAAAACTGGTATCACATTAGCCACTTTCCAAAACTCTGGCACTCTGCCTGACTCTATTGATTTATTAAATATGATTGATAGTGGGTCACAAAGCTCCTCTTTGCATTCTTTCAGCACCCTGGCAAACACTTCATCCGGCCCTGGGGATTTGTTTGGTTTGAGTTTTACTATTTGTTTAAGAACATCCTCCCTGGTAACTGCTAAACTCGTCAACCTGTCCTCGTCCCCACCCACATAGACTTGTTCGGCTGAAGGCATATTGTTAAGTTCCTCTTTAGTAAATACTGATACAAAATATTTGTTAAAAATACTACTCATCTCTTCATCACTATCTGTTATTTGACCTGTCTCAGTTTTTAATGGACCTATCCTTTCCCTAGTCTTAGTTCGATATAACTGAAAAAACCCTTTAGGATTTGTCTTTGCTTGCCCTGCTATACGAACTTCATAGTTTCTTTTTGCTTTCCTTATCTCTTTTTTAACATTTCTAACTAGTTGAACGAATTCCTGTTCTAAAGTGACCTCCCCATTTTTAATCCTTTTGTACCAAGCTCTCTTTTTACATAAGATTCTTCAAATTCTTTGTTATCCACTTTGGGTCATTAGTAATCGATCTATTCAATTTGTGTGGTATACTACGTTCCTGTGCTTTGTTTAGAATATTCTTAAATACGTTATAAATTGAATCTACATCGAAATCCCCATTTACATCACCTATCGCTGGGTTCATGTCTCGCTCCAAGACCGGCCCACACCCCATACCAATCCAATCAATTTGACCCAAAAAATTTCTTAGGCTATTAAAATCAGCTTTTCGAAAATCTGGCACTTTAACAGAATTTTCTCCTACAGGTCTATTCCATTCTATGCTAAATCTGATTTCTTTGTGATCACTGTTCCCTAGCTCACTCCCTATTTCGATGTCATTAATTTGTGTTTCCCTGTTAGTTAACACTAAATCTAAAATATTATTTTCCCGTGTTGGTTCCTTAATGTGTTGCGTAAGAAAGCAATCGTCAATTAATTCTAGAAAATCTTCTGCTTCACTATTCCCTGTTTTGTTCAACCAGTTTATTCCACTCAAATTAAAGTCACCCATGACATAAATACTGTTAGATCTAGATGCCCTAGATATTTCATCCCATAGATGCTTTGCTTCCATTGTCTAAATTTGGTGGCCTATATATAACTCCTATTATAATATTATTTGCTTTTTCGTTTAATTCTATCCAAATAGTTTGTGTGTGGCTCATTTTGATTCCCTCTTTGAGACTACATTTCAAATTGTCCCTAACGTATATGGCTACTCCACCTCCTCGTCTAATATATCTATCTGTGTGAAATAGTTTAAATCCATTTATTTGATATTCGGCTAATAGTTCTCTATTATCAGCATTCATCCACGTTTCGGTAAGTGCAATAATATCTATTTTTTCTGTGCAGACAAGAGCATTTAATTCGTTAATTTTATTTCTTAGACTTCTACTGTTTGTGTAATATACCCTAAGTGAATTGTTATTTTGAGGCCCTTCTTTCCCTGATCATTTTGCCAATTCCTTTCTCCCGCAAACGTATACTTTTATTACATCCTTCGTTCAAATCAATTCCCATACCTCTATCTACTAACAGTTTAAACCCAAACAAACACCTCTAACCACTTCTTCCAACGAGTTTGCAACAGCAACAACCCCAGCTCTCGATAGATGCACCCCATCCCGAGCATACATTTCATTTCTTCCATAGAAGTGTTCCCAGTTGTCTATACAAGATATTGCATTAGATTTGCAATATCTTTCCAGCCTGCAATTGACACCAAGTGCCCTCGACATCCATTCATTTCCCACTCCCTTTCTTGGAAGAATGCCACATATGATCGGGATTCCTCCCTTGCTCCTAACTAATTCTATTGCTGTCTTGAATTTCAGTATTAGTTCCTCACTTCTAACTCTCCCAACATCATTACCCCCTACACTAATACAAATAATGGGTTTGTTCCCATTTCCCGTCAAAATATTTTTCATGTTTCCAACAATATCACCAATTCCAGCTCCCGGATAGCAAACTCTTAATCTGTTCCCCCTATCTCTGGCACAAAACGTTCTGTCTAAATACCTCCAAGGTATTCTTGGAGGTATTTAGAGGTATTCTATCTCTGGCACAAGATGACGTTCTGTCATCTTGGGAATCACTCATAATTCCCGGTTTGTATGACGCGGGGCTACTGGAAGTGGGTGGGCCCTGGGGTTGGGAACTGGGTTGAGGATGGGGTTCGGGTATGGTGTGGGTGTGGGCGGCCTTGGGTTGGGGTTGAGGTATGGTGTGGATGGCCTTTGGTTGGGGTGTGGATTGAGGGTGGGGATAGGGTTGAGGAATGGTGTGGCTGGCCTCGGGTTGGGGTGTGGCTGGAAGTTGGGGTTGAGGTACTGTGTGGGTGGCCTGAGGTTGGAATGGGTAAGGGGTGGCCTGGGGTTGGAGGAAGGGTTGGTATAGGAATGGAGGTTGGGGTTGGTATATGAAATGAGGATGGGGTGGGTATAGGAATTGAGGATGGGGTTGGTATAGGGGATAGGGTTGAGGTTGTCGTGATGGGTGAGGTGTACCCAGGTATTGTGGTATTGTTCTGTGAGGTAGTTCGTGCTGTTGGTGTGGCGTCGATGTAATGTGTGGGGGAACCCAAGACGCCTCCCCCACTCTTGGGACGAATCATCCTCCCTACTCCCCACTCATGTCAATAATCGTATCTGCACTGGCACGGAAAGATACCCCCGGTTGCCCAGTCCCATGCAGAACCCGCGACCCCGTCGCCTCAGTCCCACTGACCCCACCTGTGACGTCAGCTGAGCTACCCGAGCGGTCCCCAGTGGTGTCGGAAGAGGTGCGATCCTCTCCACTTCGACTCCCACTGGTCGCCACTGACTGGTCACTGTCTGGGTTAAGCATGTCCTGTGATTGCCGGTGTGCCATGTCTCTTGTAACTACTCTTCAATACACACTCGACCCTGTCTCACTACAACCGTGAACTTACACAAATAAAAACACAACTCTTTTCCAAGAGAAACTAACTAAATTCCCAAAGTAGGAAAGACAACGATTAATCTAGAGAATCGCTGAAGTGAATTNCTGAGGTTGGAATGGGTAAGGGGTTGCCTGGGGTTGGGGGAAGGGTTGGTATAGGAATGGAGGTTGGGGTTGGTATATGAAATGAGGATGGGGGGGGTATAGGAATTGAGGATGGGGTTGGTATAGGAGATAGGGTTGAGGTTGTCGTGATGGGTGAGGTGTACCCAGGTATTGTGGTATTGTTCTGTGAGGTAGTTCCTGCTGTTGGTGTGGCGTCGATGTTATGTGTGGGGGAACCCAGACGGCTCCCCCCATTCTTGGGACGAATCCTCGCGAGACTCCCCACTCATGTCAATAATTGTATCTGTACTGGCACGGAAAGATACCCTCGGCTGCTCAGTCCCATGCAGAACCCGTGACCCCGTCGCCTCAGTCCCACTGACCCCACCTGTGACGTCAGCTGAGCTACCTGAGCGGTCCCCAGTGGTGTCGGAAGAGGTGCTATCCTCTACACTTCCACTCCCACTGGTCCCCACTGACTGGTCACTGTCTGGGTTAAACATGTCCTGTGATTGCTGGTGTGCCATGTCTCTTGTAACTACTCTTCAATACACCCTCGACCCGGACTCACTACAACCGTGAACTTACACAAATAAAAACACAACTCTTTTCCAAGAGAAAACTAACCAAATTCCCAGAAATAGGAAATACAACGATTAATCGAGAGAATCGCTGAAGTGAATTCGATGAATGAGCGTCTGCCCCGCACTCGTGTCTGACGAAGTAACCCGCATTACTGAAACCTAAGTCCTTTACGTTAAAAAAATTAAAGAATCTAATTTATATAAAACAATTTAAAATGATAAATAACTAACGCGCAGCACTCGTGATGGATTAATAAAGAATATTTATTGTACTTGAATACTAAACGCACTTGAAGTGAGCAGCGTGGCCACTGATGACTGATGGAGCGGGGCCAGCTGCGCTGAAAAAAACTAAGTCCCGCGCTTTTTCGCTTAAACGCTGAAAAATCAAAATTTTGTTCTGAAGGAAAATAACTAGTTTTACGTTACTAAACAGCTCTAGCGATTAATATAGACTCCCAGGACATATATGTGCTTGCCAAAATTTGAATTTTCACCAAAACTTGTGTTTTTACTCAGTGCTGGACTCTGCCAAATTTTCTGACTCCGAGAAAAAAATCTATCACCCAAAAATATCGCAAACTCCCTTAATTTGCAAAAATGGGTTTTCCGTTCCAAGATATGAATACGCTGTTACTTAATACTGACGTTGTATACAAAACAATACTGACACATCGGGCGGTTGCAACACTCATTAATTCGAATTTTTCGTCAAAATCCGAGATTTTCACCTCAAGTGAACTCTGACAAAATTACAACACGATTTTCTCGAAAAATAACTAAATTCGGCAAAAATGTAATTATCACTGTTTAATGCTTAAGAACAGGATTACGTCCCTTGCGCGCACTAGAGAGTAATACTGGCCCTAGAATATACACGAAACATGAGAATTCGAATTTTCGCCAAAATGTCCGATTCTAGCCCAAGCTGGACTGAGAAAATTTTTCCACCTACGTTTCCAAAAAAAAATTCTAAGTCTAAAACACAACTGGTAAAAACTAGTAAATTATCACTCGCAACGACTGGGGAATCCTAATGACGCCCAGATCATATACGTGACCCACGAATACAAATTAATTACAGTTAACGACTTTCCAACGTTGACTTAGCCGAAAACTTATCCCAAAATACTTAGAAATATTTTCACTAGCTCCATCAAACATTTACAACGAAAATTACTATTCCTGAACAAACTCCTTCACTTAACTATTGTGACCGACTTATAGCCCTAAGTTCAGAGGATTAACTACGCTCTAGAAACAACGCCTCTGACTTAGACTAATACAATAAGGAACAGCAAAACCTAATGCACGCACTTAGCCTAATATACACGAAAATACTGAACACTAAAAAAAAATTGAACCGGGGATTGAGTGTTAGGAGAAAAAAAAATTAATCTCTAGAACAACGCAATGAAAAGGAATTACTTTACAAAAATTTAATTATACTTAATTCAAAGATACACTCGACTTAATCCTATAATTGCTCCTACCGGCTCGCTGTACCGCGCCTAGCCTAGGGGTCTCGACCGTCTAGATTCTAACAGAGCGACACGCAGCTTTCAGCAACAATTAAGACTAGAGGCGACTCAACCTCCACTAAGTGTGCGATCACTTAGTCGTTGAATCGTTGCTAGGTAGTTTACTAGTCCGTCCCTCGGAGGCCGCAACGCCCTTCACGGATTTACGTTTTTCCTTAGCGTTTTGGGTCGTCTAACAACGCCCTCGGACCTATCTCCTGGCGTCCCACAGATAAATCCGCCCAGACAGCCCACAAGGAACTGCTGTTGAGAGTATGGCGGCTCCCAACACCTCTGAATCAATTGCAATGGGTCGAGTATGGTACCCAGTCCAATCAACTCGGAGCGGTCTCCTTAGTCAATAAAACTGAACAGAAATTACTTACTAACTAATCCTTAATAGTATCAGCCCGCATGAACCCAAGATTCGCCAATTCCCACTCAAACGCACTGTTGTGAGGCGCACGACTAATCCTGCCTGCGGCTGTGGCTGTCCGCCCTACCATCTACGCACGTGTCCGAATGGCTAGATGCGTGAGCCTTTCAACAATTTCAAGCAAAATTGTTGAAACCACCGCTGTGCACCATTGTAACACGGGGAGGGGTTCTACTGTCTACTTTCTCCCCTTTACTCTCTGTACCCGTATTCGTTACTTTAGTTCTTTACCTAGGGACCCCAAGACTTTTACTCGAGCCAACTCCACGCCACGTGGTCTCAAGACGATTTACCGACTTGAGATTCTACAACCCGTATGACGTGACATAGGCTTTTAGCAAAGCTCTAGGATCTCCTTTCCGCCGCCACCACCAGACCAGTAACCAAATGAGCAATGATCGAGGTCTGGATCGACCACGCTAAACAATCAACCTTGGGGCTTGAATCCCCACTAGTAACAAATAACTTTGGATCTTACGTGTGTAGTTAATTAAAATCGATGGGAATGATGGATTCGATTCGATGTTAGAATCGGCGCCCAATTCAACTCGGCCTCGTGGGGACCACGTGACAAGGATCAATTCATATAAATATAACATACACATGAAAATAATGAAAATGCAGATTATTAATTAATTAATTTATTCAAAACTAAACAAAATCTAAGAAATGGTAATCCCTGACTTGAACACTCCCTGACTGGCAATGAATGGACTATTCCCTACAATTACTCGTAAAGCAACTCTACCTTGGGCGTCCAGCTAGATGTTCGTGCTGTCGGGAGGCCGATGATGGGGAAGGCCACCTCCCCGAGTTGTTTCTCAAACCACACTGATTTGTCCTCTCTCTGATCTCCTCTACTCAGGGACCCGGAGCAGAGTATTGTTCCGCATAGCTTACCAAGTTACTTGTAGGGTTTGAGTTTCAACAATTAACCTCTGTTGTACTGAATGATCCCGATTGGTTGAATATTGTAACTGAAGTTAAATTATACAAGTATCTTAAGGAAGGGCTATTCCCAATTACCAAATAGCTATTTGACCTTTGAGAAATAGAGGACATGGAACCTCGTGACCTATGAACGCCAGGTCACACTCCCCAATAAAGTAGTCCTGACCTGTGACGTCACTGAAGGTGACTTAAAACTCATTCTCCAAATAATTCCAATACTCTTGATATTATAAACAGTAATACTATACAATACAATTTGAATGCAACATGAATGAAAGCTAATTTCTCTAAATAAGTGAATACTATCGAATGATTCCTTATGAAACCTTGAGAACAATGGCGATTATTTTCACCACGAATCCCCTGGGGGTCAGGTCCCGGGTCACCACGCGGTCTAGCTTCCCATTCTCCCTTGTATAGATAAAACATTCTGGATAATTCTTACAACAAGCCTAGTTTGTTACACCACCATAACCGAGGGAGCCCCCCAGGGCGCCCTTGTTGGCCCTCACTGCAGGTTCAAACGATTCCACACTGCCAATCTACTTGTTTGATTGTTTTTTGGTTGCGATAGTTCACCCTGAACACTTCCCGCCACTCTCACACCTTCCCAGGATGTTCACACTGCACACTGTTGAGTCTGGGCCCGATGAGGTCAGGATGTCACAAAATAATGGCACATGGCCGGCAGAGCTTCATCCCAGCGTCCGTTCCCTGTGGCGCCCACAGGGTATATCAATATATATATATATATATATATATATATATATATATATATATATATATATATATATATATATATATATATATTTATATATATATATTTATATATATATATATATATATATATATATATATATATATATATATATATATATATATATATATATATATATATATATGTATATATATATATGTCGTACCTAGTAGCCAGAACGCACTTCTCAGCCTACTATGCAAGGCCCGATTTGCCTAATAGGCCAAGTTTTCATGAATTAATTGTTTTTCGACTACCTAACCTACCTAACCTACCTAACCTAACCTAACCTAACTTTTTCGGCTACCTAACCTAACCTAACCTATAAAGATAGGTTAGGTTGGGTTAGGTAGGGTTGGTTAGGTTCGGTCATATATCTACGTTAATTTTAACTCCAATAAAAAAAATTGACCTCATACATAATGAAATGGGTAGCTTTATCATTTCATACGAAAAAAAATAGACAAAATATATTAATTCAGGAAAACTTGGCTTATTAGGCAAATCTGGCCTTGCATAGTAGGCCAAAAAGTGAGTTCTGGCTACTAGGTACGACATATATATATATATATATATATATATATATATATATATATATATATATATATATATATATATATATATATATATATGATGTCTAGACATCAGACATCATAAGAAGGAAAGTAAAACGCCATGCAACCTCTGAAGAGACAACTAATACAACACCTATACCCCCTATTAGACTATTTTACAGGAACTTCTTCTCCACAGCTCATAAACGGAGGAAAGGGTCCTGAAAGATATTGTTAATAGAAATGTTATCCCTACAGACAAAAATCAGAAGATACAACTAACGATTTACTATAAAACCAAGAAAACTGCCAACCTACTCATGAGAAACTCTCCAGACACAAAGCAGAACGCTTTGAAAGAGACAAACGTCGTCTATGCCTTCAAATGTCCTCTTGGGACTGTAAGCCCAAAAAAACTCAGTATATAGGCAAGACAACAACATCTCTTTCCAGGCGTTTAACAATGCATAAGCAACAGGGCTCCATTAAGGAACATATACTCTCTTCCCACAACCAAACCATCACCAGAGAAATCTTAACAAACAACACAGAAATCATCGATAGATACAGTGACAACTGTCATGTTCACAGAAAATGGTACCATCCGTTTTCTATGTGCGGCGGCTGGACGCCACTAGAGAAGGTAAACAACAGCATACAGGACGCTACCAGCTTGGGAGCTACTCTATCATGTAGTTATTTAAGTATTAAAGTCAGTAACCAGGAATGACTTTACATCAACCTTACAACCAAGACTATCTCAGCTATACACAGACACCACACTGGCGACGAAGATGAACTGGGAACGCAGGTATTTGTTCAACAAAACACAAGGAAGGAGCATGCTGTCTCGCCCCAGAGGAGGAAAGAGAAGCTGTCTGTGATCACCATACCCGATGCTGTATGCTAACCAATGCTTTGTGCTAACCATTGCTGTGTGCTAACCATTGCTGTGTGCTAACCATTGCTGTGTGCTAACCAATGCTGTGTGCTACCCAAGCTGTGCTGATTGTTGCTGTGAGAGGAATCTGCCGACGCTGTGTACGAAACGACGCTTTGATGCAGTGTACAAAACCTGATGTTTTGGTTACAAAACGACGTTCCGTGCTACAAAATTCTTCAAGCTGTGAACCAACTGCTGCCTACTGCTGCCAACTGCTGCCTACTGCTGACAACTGCTGCCTACTGCTGTACCAACTGCTGACAATTGCTGTACCAACTGCTAACAACTGCTGTGCTGCTGTGAGTAGGAGT
>WNGS01084770.1:0-10078 GCA_020271785.1 Procambarus virginalis
TATAATACTCTATATATCTAGTACTAATACTTAGCAGTATATCACCTAATCTGGTCACTATATATTGCGTATATATAGATCTATGTACATATACATAGGGTAGATCGACTGATAATCTTATAAGCCCTAATAGTTAGTACTAATATATCTGATGCTACTAGAATATTGCTCTATCAGACCGTATATGATATATGTATTTACAGTATATAGATATATATATAGTACTGTGCTAATATCCTAAGGTATGAGTATATATTAATTTCATAATTCTCAATCAGCTCCGTTACTGCACTTTAAGCATTACACGGCCATCTACTGTGCACTGCTCTGTTTGAGCAGAGTGGGTGAATACCCCATAAGCCTTGCTGAAATTACAACATATATGAGAACAACGCATGAGCTTTCTCTTTTCTTGTTTCTTTGCGTGAATTTCTTTCGGGTGCCAAGCTAGTAGTGTGTATTACGTTACCACGGTGAAGTACCATAGAGTAGATGTCCTGAATCTCATATATATATACTATAACATATTATATATAGCTATAGTATACTAGACTACTTATCTAGCTATCAAGGTATAGTATAGTCTGCTATATGATATATATATTTTAGTATTTATATATATATATTAGCTAGTAGTAAGCGTAGTAAGCTCTAATCATGTTACTATGATACCCTATTAGCTATAGATATATATATATTATATCTACTATATATATGCGTATAACCTATATAGGATATATAGATCCGTATATCTGCATCTAATAATCTGACTACTAGTATCTATACACAACTAGCTGCAACCCGAAAGACAATTACAAACGAAAGAAAAGAGAAGGCACGTTTGGAGGATATCTGCCGACAACACCAGAAACCGAGAGCGCAGGAATAACTACTATGGTTTAATTTCACAATGCTTATGGGTATTCAACCCACTCTCACACCGAAGGACCTAGCATCTCTATACTGCACTTAACTGCTTAAAATGATCAATATGTTGGAATATGAATTAATAATACCAATATGTGGTATATTCCCAGTTACCTTTTTTCCAAGGCCCAAACTCTTCCTAACGTATCAATTTACGTCTCATAGTACTCGTCCCATTGCCGTAGACACCAGAATAGTCGTTTTTGGTTCAATTATAATGAAATTTGTAGAGTTCAGGTCCCACATGGGTTGTGAAAATTACCTACTATTGTCCATGCACTTAGAATATTACAGATTAGCTACATCCTATTGAAGGTTCGTAGTTTTGTTTTGAGAAATATTAGTTGTTGTTAGTAAATTATAATAAGCACTATAAATTATTACATAGAATAATCGTGCTTCACCAATCAACATTATATACACTAGGTTGTGCTTTAAAAATCTTTAAAGAATGTAATTTAGGAACGTCAACAGAAAACGATGTTTCGTTGGAATGTCTATAGGGTAAATTACTGCAAACAGGATGGTATAGTGTCTACTACCTACTGTAAGATGGGTATAGGGCCCACTACCACCTGTTAGGTGGGTAAGGGGTCCATACCACTTGTGAAATGGGTCTGGGCCCAATAACTACCCATAGGATAGGTATGGGGTCCACTACCGCCTACTGGATGGGTATATGGTCCACCAGGCCATGTGATCTTTACTCTACTTCAAATTGTTTCTTTTTTGTGTACTTACATTTATTGTTGTGTTTTGCTATAATTACCTTCTATTTACAGCAGGTTTAATATTTAACTGTTCTTGTAATTGCTTGTCTTATTGTATCGTGACATTATTGTACCTATATGCATACTGATTTTGATCCTGATCGAAATCTTCTGTCTCATATCCACACAAATCAGCACATTGATCATCATTATTGCAGGTATTACATAGCAAATCTTGCAAAAAACAACCTCCTAAATAGCCCCTGCTTATCAGTTTACAACCAATATGTTAGATTACTTGATAAACATTTTGATGATATATATGCACTACTCACAGCACTAGGTACTAAATTATCATTCATCATTTTAACAGAAACTTGGCTAAGTAAGACTATATCCAACTCTACAACTTACTTGGTTATAAAGCCATTCATAACTGCAGGCCTAATAAAAAAGGAGGTGGCACAGCAATATATTACAAAGATATCTTCATCTGCAATAGTGTCATTAGTGATAGAGACGACTATTGGGGGTTATACCTTCGCCAAGTTCTCCAGTAAATCCCTTAAATCCTCCCTGACTATTGGTGCCATCTATAGATTTCCTAATACCAACATAGCTTCATTTTCAGACAACGTAAGGAATCTTATCATAAATAACAATTTCAACAAAAATCACATCATTCTAGGTGGTGATTTCAATATTGACCTGGGTCTACAAAATAACCCTCTAGTTGACTATTTCCGTAACAGCATGCACTCCTGTATGCTAATCCCCCACAATCACCAAGCCCACCCGAGTCACTCAAACATCTGCCACTACCTTGGATCACTTATGGACTAATATAACAGCTTCCCTTACATCTGGGGTAATCTGTGACAGAACAACTGACCACTATGCTACCTTCCTCATAGCAAACATGGACACAACACCACCAGAAAGCAAGAAACTCTCATTCAGGCTACACAGTGAATCAGCCTTAGGCCATCTCTCTAATGCACTTCACAATATTAACTGGGAATCTGAATTCAATAATACACAGGATATAAACTCATTAACTAACCTCTTTGTCTCCAAAACTCTAAGCCTCTACAACACTCACTGTCCCCTCCTTACCAAACAAGTAACTGACAAAGGAATAAACAATCCGTGTCTCAGAAGTGGCATACTCAAATCAATCAACAAAAACATGTATATGAAAAGAAATTTAGGATTGGCCTAGTTACAAACAGTCTCGTGTGAGGGAGAGGGTGGGGTTCATGGCTTAGCAGTCAGTCACTCTGTGTGTCCCTGAGCTAGTGAGTCTATCGTTGACGCGCTCTCCCAGAACTATCGCTATTTGTGCTATTTGTACTGCAATATGACGTACCAAACGAACAAGAGGAAAGCACTGAAAGCTAGATGCATGCGAGCTCTCCGTAGAAGGTACGAGGTGGCCGCAATGCGTAGATTATGCACTGTGACGAGTGAAGATCGTGGTGTGAGGAGCTTGTCGCAGCCATTTGTACTGCAGGTGCAACAGGTGCAAGTAGCAGGTGCAACATCTCCTGATGTTACACCTGCTACTCCTGATGTTGCACCTGCTACTCCTGATGTTGCACCTGCTACTCCTGATGTTGCACCTACTACTCCTGATGTTGCACCTGCTACTCCTGATGTTGCACCTGCTACTCCTGATGTTGCACCTGCTATTCCTGATGTTGCACCTGCTACTCCTGATGTTGCACCTGCTACTCCAGACGTTCTCGCTCTTGAAAGACATGACCAAGTGTCTGAAGGGGAAGACTCAGAATCCAAACGAGTCTCTACACCACCGAGTTTGGAAACTCGCCCCCAAAGACAAGTATGTCAGTCGTGTAACGGTCGACTTCGCCTTGGCAATGACAGCTGTCAACTACAACGCCGGATATGTGATGGGATCTCTGACCAACCTCCTTGGTCTACCACAGAGTGACATACGGGACTGGTACTTTAGTAAGAAGGACAAGGAGATGCAGAAACCAACGAGACGCACCACCAAACCAAGAAAGGCCCCTGAGGGAGCTGACCCCGGTTATGGGGCAGGGGCCTACTAGTGCCACTGCAGTGCCACCTTAAGGCGTCCCTGTACATACCAGTTGCGTTGCTCCTGGGAGTATGGGTTCGAGTCACTTCTGGGGTGTGAGTTTTCATTCGCATATAGCCCTGGGGACCATTCAGGCTTGTTCGCATTTGTGTTCCTCACGTGTTGCCCCAAAAAATGAGGTGATTTGATAAAATGATATGCCCAAGATAACCATCCAAGTGCCGGTGGGGAAGTGGTTAATATAGCTCAGGCTATCACTTCCTTATTTCCGGTCGTGATGGTCAAGCGGATTAAGGCGTCCCTGTACATACCAGTTGCGTTGCTCCTGGGAGTATGGGTTCGAGTCACTTCTGGGGTGTGAGTTTTCATTCGCATATAGTCCTGGGGACCATTCAGGCTTGTTTGCATTTGTGTTCCTCACGTGTTGCCCCAAAAAATGAGGTGATTTGATAAAATGCTATGCCCAAGATAACCATCCGAGTGCCGGCGGGGAAGTGGTTCATATAGCTCAGGCTATCACTTCCTTATGTCCGGTCGTGATGGTCAAGCGGATTAAGGCGTCCCTGTACATACCAGTTGCGTTGCTCCTGGGAGTATGGGTTCGAGTCACTTCTGGGGTGTGAGTTTTCATTCGCATATAGTCCTGGGGACCATTCAGGCTTGTTCGCATTTGTGTTCCTCACGTGTTGCCCCAAAAATGAGGTGATTTGATAAAATGCTATGCCCAAGATAACCATCCAAGTGCCGGCGGGGAAGTGGTTCATATAGCTCAGGCTATCACTTCCTTATGTCCGGTCGTGATGGTCAAGCATATTAAGGCGTCCCTGTACATACCAGTTGCGTTGCTCCTGGGAGTATGGGTTCGAGTCACTTCTGGGGTGTGAGTTTTCATTCGCATATAGTCCTGGGGACCATTCAGGCTTGTTCGCATTTGTGTTCCTCACGTGTTGCCCCAAAAAATGAGGTGATTTGATAAAATGCTATGCCCAAGATAACCATCCAAGTGCCGGCGGGGAAGTGGTTCATATAGCTCAGGCTATCACTTCCTTATGTCCGGTCGTGATGGTCAAGCGGATTAAGGCATCCCTGTACATACCAGTTGCGTTGCTCCTGGGAGTATGGGTTCGAGTCACTTCTGGGGTGTGAGTTTTCATTCGCATATAGTCCTGGGGACCATTCAGGCTTGTTCGCATTTGTGTTCCTCACGTGTTGCCCCAAAAAATGAGGTGATTTGATAAAATGCTATGCCCAAGATAACCATCCAAGTGCCGGCGGGGAAGTGGTTCATATAGCTCAGGCTATCACTTCCTTATGTCCGGTCGTGATGGTCAAGCGGATTAAGGCGTCCCTGTACATACCAGTTGCGTTGCTCCTGGGAGTATGGGTTCGAGTCACTTCTGGGGTGTGAGTTTTCATTCGCATATAGTCCTGGGGACCATTCAGGCTTGTTCGCATTTGTGTTCCTCACGTGTTGCCCCAAAAAATGAGGTGATTTGATAAAATGCTATGCCCAAGATAACCATCCAAGTGCCGGCGGGGAAGTGGTTCATATAGCACAGGCTATCACTTCCTTATGTCCGGTCGTGATGGTCAAGCGGATTAAGGCGTCCCTGTACATACCAGTTGCGTTGCTCCTGGGAGTATGGGTTCGAGTCACTTCTGGGGTGTGAGTTTTCATTCGCATATAGTCCTGGGGACCATTCAGGCTTGTTCGCATTTGTGTTCCTCACGTGTTGCCCCAAAAAATGAGGTGATTTGATAAAATGCTATGCCCAAGATAACCATCCGAGCCGGCGGGGAAGTGGTTCATATAGCTCAGGCTATCACTTCCTTATGTCCGGTCGTGATGGTCAAGTGGTTAAGGCGTCCCTGTACATACCAGTTGCGTTGCTCCTGGGAGTATGGGTTCGAGTCACTTCTGGGTGTGAGTTTTCATTGCATATAGTCCTGGGACCATTCAGGCTTGTTTGCATTTGTGTTCCTCACGTGTTGCCCCAAAAATGAGGTGATTTGATAAAATGCTATGCCCAAGATACCATCCGAGTGCCGGCGGGAAGTGGTTCATATAGCTCAGCTATCACTTCCTTATGTCCGGTCGTGATGGTCAAGTGGTTTAAGGCGTCCCTGTACACCAGTTGCGTTGCTCCTGGGAGTATGGGTTCGAGTCACTTCTGGGTGTGAGTTTTCATTCGCATATAGTCCTGGGGACCATTCAGGCTTGTTTGCATTTGTGTTCCTCACGTGTTGCCCCAAAAAATGAGGTGATTTGATAAAATGCTATGCCCAAGATAACCATCCAGTGCCGGCGGGGAAGTGGTTCATATAGCTCAGGCTATCACTTCCTTATGTCCGGTCGTGATGGTCAAGTGGTTTAGGCGTCCCTGTACATACCAGTTGCGTTGCTCCTGGGAGTATGGGTTCGAGTCACTTCTGGGGTGTGAGTTTTCATTCGCATATAGTCCTGGGGACCATTCAGGCTTGTTCGCATTTGTGTTCCTCACGTGTTGCCCCAAAAAATGAGTTGATTTGATAAAATGCTATGCCCAAGATAACCATCCAAGTGCGGCGGGGAAGTGGTTCATATAGCTCAGGCTATCACTTCCTTATGTCCGGTCGTGATGGTCAAGCGGATTAAGGCGTCCCTGTACATACCAGTTGCGTTGCTCCTGGGTATGGGTTCGAGTCACTTCTGGGGTGTGAGTTTTCATTCGCATATAGTCCTGGGGACCATTCAGGCTTGTTTCGCATTTGTGTTCCTCACGTGTTGCCCCAAAAATGAGGTGATTTGATAAAATGCTATGCCCAAGATAACCATCCAAGTGCCGGCGGGGAAGTGGTTCATATAGCTCAGGCTATCACTTCCTTATGTCCGGTCGTGATGGTCAAGTGGTTTAAGGGCCTTGTACATACCAGTTGCGTTGCTCCTGGGAGTATGGGTTCGAGTCACTTCTGGGGTGAGTTTTCATTCGCATAGTCCTGGGGACCATTCAGGCTTGTTCGCATTTTGTTCCTCACGTGTGCCCCCAAAAAATGAGGTGATTTGATAAAATGCTATGCCCAGATAACCATCCAAGTGCCGGCGGGGAAGTGGTTCATATAGCTCAGGCTATCACTTCCTTATGTCCGGTCGTGATGGTCAAGTGGTTTAAGGCGTCCCTGTACATACCAGTTGCGTTGCTCCTGGAGTATGGGTTCGAGTCACTTCTGGGTGTGAGTTTTCATTCGCATATAGTCCTGGGACCATTCAGGCTTGTTCGCATTTGTGTTCCTCACGTGTTGCCCCAAAAAATGAGGTGATTTGATAAAATGCTATGCCCAAGATAACCTCCAAGTGCCGGCGGGAATGGTTCATATAGCTCAGCTATCACTTCCTTATTCTCCGGTCGTGAGGTCAAGTGGTTTAAGGCGTCCCTGTACATACCCGTTGCGTTGCTCCTGGAGTATGGGTTCGAGTCACTTCTGGGGTGTGAGTTTTCATTCGCATATAGTCCTGGGGACCATTCAGGCTTGTTTGCATTTGTGTTCCTCAGTGTTTGCCCAAAAATGAGGTGATTTGATAAAATGCTATGCCCAAGATACCATCCAGTACCACCAAGTGCCGGGGGGAAGTGGTCATATAGCTCAGGCTATTCACTTCCTTATGTCCGGTCATGATGGTCAAGGCGATGATTAGGGCGTCCTGTACATACCAGTTGTGTTGCTCCTGGGAGTATGGGTTCGAGTCACTTCTGGGGTGTGAGTTTTCATTCGCATATAGTCCTGGGGACCATTCAGGCTTGTTCGCATTTGTGTTCCTCACGTGTTGCCCCAAAAATGAGGTGATTTGATAAAATGTATGCCCAAGATAACCATCCAAGTGCCGGTGGGGAAGTGGTTCATATAGCTCAGGCTATCACTTCCTTCTGTCCGGTCGTGATGGTCAAGCGGATTAAGGCGTCCCTGTACATACCAGTTGCGTTGCTCCTGGGAGTATGGGTTCGAGTCACTTCGGGGTGGTGAGTTTTCATTCGCATATAGTCCTGGGGACCATTCAGGCTTGTCGCATTTGTGTTCCTCACGTGTTGCCCAAAAAATGAGGTGATTTGATAAAATGTATGCCCAAGATAACCATCCAAGTGCCGCGGGGAAGTGGTTAATATAGCTCAGGCTATCACTTCCTTATTTCGGTCGTGATGGTCAAGCGGATTAAGGCGTCCTGTAATAACAGTTGCTTGCTCCTGGGAGTATGGTTCGAGTCACTTCTGGGGTGTGAGTTTTCATTCACATATAGTCCTGGGGACCATTCAGGCTTGTTCACATTTGTGTTCCTCACGTGTTGCCCCAAAAAATGAGGTGATTTGAAAATGCTATGCCCAAGATACCATCCAAGTGCCGGCGGGGAAGTGGTTCATATAGCTCAGGCTATCACTTCCTTATGTCCGGTCGTGATGGTCAAGCAGATTAAGCGCATCTCTGTACCTACCAGTTTGCGTTGCTCCTGGGAGTATGGGTTCGAGTCACTTCTGGGGTGTGAGTTTTCATTCGCATATAGATCCTGGGGACCATTCAGGCTTGTTCACATTTGTGTTTCCTCACGTGTTGCCCCAAAAAATGAGGTGATTTGATAAAATGTATGCCCAAGAAACCATCCAAGTGCCGCGGGGAAGTGGTTTCATATAGCTCAGGCTATCACTACCTATGTCCGGTCGTGATGGTCAAGCGGATTAAGGGTCCCTGTACATACCAGTTCTGCTCCTGGGTATGGTTCGAGTCACTTCTGGGGTTGGTTTTCTTCGATATAGCCCTGGGGACCATTCAGGTTTTCGCATTTTGTGTTCTCACGTTTTCCCCAAAAAATGAGGTGATTTGATAAAATGATATGCCCAAGATAACCATCCAAGTGCTGGCGGGGAAGTGGTTAATATAGCTCAGGCTATCACTTCCTTATTTCGGTCGTGATGGTCAAGCGGATTAAGGCGTCCCCTGTACATACCAGTTGCGTTGCTCCCGGGAGTATGGGTTCGAGTCACGTTCGGGGGTGTGAGTTTTCATTCGCATATAGTCCTGGGGACCATTCAGGCTTGTTTCGCATTTGTGTTCCTCACAGTGTTGCCCCCAAAAAATGAGGTGATTTGATAAAATGCTATCCCAAGATAACCATCCAAGTGCCGGCGGGGAAGTGGTTCATATAGGCTCAGGCTATCACTTCTTATGTCTGTCGTGATGGTCAATGCGGATTAAGGCGTCCCTGTACATACCAGTTGCTTTGCTCCTGGGAGTATGGGTTCGAGTCACTTCTGGGGTGTGAGTTTTCATTCGCATATAGCCCTGGGGACCATTCAGGCTTGTTCGCATTCGTGTTCCCCACGTGTTGCCCCAAAAATGAGGTTGATTTGATAAAATGCTATGCCCAAGATAACCATCCAAGTGCCGGCGGGGAAGTGGTTCATATAGCTCAGGCTATCACTTCCTTATTCCGGTCGTGATGGTCAAGCATAAACGGCGTCCCTGTACATACCAGTGCTTGCTTCCCTGGGAGTATGGGTTCGAGTCACTTCTGGGGTGTGAGTTTCATTCGCATAGAGTCCTGGGACCATTCAGGCTTGTTCGCATTTGTGTTCCTCACGTGTTGCCCAAAAAATGAGGTGATTTGATAATGATATGCCCAAGATAACCATCCAAGGTGCCGCGGGGAAGTGGTTTAATATGCTCAGCTATCACTTTCCTTATTCCGGTCGTGGATGGTCAAGCGGGATTAAGGCGTCCCTGTACATACCAGTGCGTTGCTCCTGGGAGTGCGGCACTCCTGTGGGAGTTTCATCCCATAGCGTGGGACCATTAGGTTGTTTGCATTTGTGTTCCTCACGTGTTGCCCAAAATGAGGTGATTTGGATAAAATGCTATGCCAAGATAACCATCCAAGTGCCGGCGGGGAAGTGGTTCATATAGCTCAGGCTATTACTTCCTTATGTCCGGTCATGATGGTCAACGGTTGAGGCGTCCCTGTACATACCAGTTGGCGTTGCTCCTGGGAGGGATGGGTTCCGAGTCCGTCTTTCTGGTGTGTGAGTTTGCATTCCATATAGCCTGGGGACCATTAGGCTTGTTCGCATTTGTGTTCCTCACGTGTTGCCCCAAAAAATGAGGTGATTTGATAAAAATGCTATGCCACAGATAACCATCCAAGTGCCGGCGGGGAAGTGGTTCTATAGCTCAGGCTATCTACTCCTTATTCCGGTCGTGATGGTCAAGCATATAGGCGTCCCTGTACATACCAGTTGCATTGCTCCTGGGAGATGGGTTCGAGTCACTTATGGGGGTGTAGAGTTCTTATCGCTATAGTCCTGGGGACTAGCATTCAGGCTATTGCATTGTCGCTACCAATTTGTGTTTCCTC
>WNGS01084777.1:0-11018 GCA_020271785.1 Procambarus virginalis
TTTTTTTAATATATAAATTCAGAAAAACTTGGCTTATTAGGCATATTGGGCCTTGCATAGTAGGCCGAGTACGACGTTCTGGCTACTAGGTACAACATATGTCTAAATATTATATATATATATATATATATATATTATATATATAATATATATATATATATATATATATCTTGTTAAATATGATCTAAAAAGTGAGATTAATATTCTAACACGAATTTTCTCAATATTTCTATGTTTCTTATACTGTCGAAGGTAATTGAAAAATCAATTCTCCAAAATTCATTTTTATTTCTAGTCTGATGCGACACTTGAACGCATTCGTAATAACTTATATATTTTCAAAGACTTTAGTTTACACACACAACTGTAACCTGAAAACACTAAATAGAGTTTTACTTATCTAACACTAAACAGCTTATCCGTCTACATATACTCGCACTTGGGTGAGGTGATATGGTGCAACAGTTTTGGATGAACTGACAAATTTGAGACAAATGGAAGACAGAACACGAAACATGGGTATTAGTTGATATGAAAGCATAAGAATGGAAGTAACTGCAGAGGGCCTATTGGCCATGCTTCCTCTTGATGCTTCTATATTGGTTCGGAGTCTTGAAGTGGGTATCTTCTTGAGGTTATCTTGAGATGATTTCGGGGCTTTAGTGTCCCCCCGCCCCAGTCCTCGACCAGGCCTCCATCCCGAAGAAGCAGCCCGTGACAGCTGACTAACACCCAGGTACCTATTTTACTGCTAGGAACAGGGACATAGGGTGAAAGAAACTCTGCCCATTGTTTCTCGCCGGCGCCGGGATCGAACCCGGGACCACAGGATCACAAGTCCAGTGTGCTGTCCGCTCGGCCGACCGGCGCCCCAGGATATAGTTGGGTAGATATAGTTGTGCTTTAATTGGCTGTTAATTGCTGGTTTTGACTTTTTGATGTGTAGTGCCTCGTAGATGTCGAGCCGCCTGCTATCGCTGTAAATATAGATGATTTCTGTGCTGTCTGTTGAGACTCTCTAGTGATGGTCTGGTTGTGAGAGGAGATTATGTATTCCTTTATGGAGCCCTGTTGCTTGTGCATGTTAATCGCCTGGTAAGAGATGTTGTTGTCTTGCCTAATGTTGTGTTCTTTGGGGCTTACAGTCCCCAAGTGGGCATTTGAAGGCATAGACGACGTTGGTCTCTTTCAAGGCATTCTGCTTTGTGTTTGGAAATTTTTCATGGGTAGGTTGGCCGCCGTTTTTTTGGTTTTATAGTAAATCGTCAATAGTAGTTTCTGTTTTTTGTCTGTAGGGATAACGTTCCTATCAACACTATCTTTCAGGACCATTTCCTCCGTTTTATGAGCTGTCGAGAAGAAGTTCCTGTAAAATAGTCATAGGGGGTACATGTGTTGTGTTAGTTGACTCTTCAGAGGTTGCATGGCGTTTTACCTTTCTTTCTTAAGAGGTCTTCAACAAACCATTAGAAAAGCCGTTGTTGACTAGGACCTGCCTTACCCTACAGAGTTCCTCGTCGACTTGCTTCAATCCTGACCCGTGGCTGAGAGCACGGTCGACGTAAGCATTGACAACACTCCTTTTGTACCTATCTGGGCAGTCACTATTGGCATTGAGGCAAATTCCTATGTTTGTTTCCTTAGTGTAGACTGCAGTGTGTAAGCCTCCCCCTTTCCATGACTGCTACATCTAGAAATGGCAGCTTCCTATCCTTCTCCATCTCGTCCAGACCAAGCGAGATGGCCCGGAAAGTGGAGTTGGAGATTGGGACAACATATTCGACCTCGAGACGCAAAAGAAGGTTACCGCTAGGACACCTTGAAGCGGAACTAATTGCAGAAGGGGAAAGATTCGAGGCAACTACAGAAGCACCATACTGTCCCCCGAGCTCTAAGCGGCAACTAAGAGTCTTGTGAGAACAAGGAGATAGTGTCAGGAGAGGCGACAAGTCGCCATATACGTTATTCTTAAAAAGGACGAATATTTGGCGAAAATGAACCTCATACTCTCCGAACCAAACTAAATTCCAAAAGGTAACGAAGGACCTACAGCCAAATATAAAAACAAATGTAAACAGATGATCGAAACCGTGAACGCCCAAGAAATCCGGACTCCACCTACCAAAGGTTATTGGAGAATACAAACCTGGGTATGCGTATGGAAATGTCAAGACCCATTTGGGTCTTGATAATAGAATTCCTAATAAGTTTGGAATATCCCTGTTTAGGATCCTTAGTGTAGACTCCAGTGTGACAACCACCATTCCTTTCCCAGATTGTTACATTTAGGAAAGTCAGCTTACCTTCACTCTCCATCTCGTAAGTGACACGGAACTTCACTCAAATGCATCCATAAGCTGCAGTCATCGTTCAGTGTCAGGTACCTGCAGGAATATGTCGTCTACGTACTTACAGTAGACGTCACGTTTTAGTTCCATGCCAAAAGGACTTTCTCTTCAGCTTATGTACAAATTTGCACACAGGACAGTAAGGGTAGACCTCATAGCAACACCAGAAATTAATTACATTATGCTAGTTGTGTCATTCAAGAGAACATCAATCCATCAACTATCATTTATTCCTCATAACTTCCATCAGACGAGCCGATGAACTTGCTTGCAGTACCAATTAAGATTACTAATGAACGCAAGTATTCGTTTAAAAAATTATAAAAGGAAGGAAGAAAAGAAGCTACACATATACTAGAGCAAATATTTACCTTATACAGAAAATGAAGGAGCAAGTCACTGGTGGATTGGGAGGACTTTGCTGGCTGTGTCACACGGTAAATCACAACAGTTGTACAACAAAACACACACAACTTGTGTTCCGTCTTGCCTACGCCACACCAGTACTGTGACTGTGGTCGTGTGAGACCGGAAGAGGATGTCTTGCTATCTTACCCTAGACAAGATCCTCGACCCTGACGACAATGTATTACGAACACTGTGACACACACTTGTTGCTACCCGGCAAACATTTATAGAACGGTATGCTGCTCAGACTATTAGAAAATCCGAACTTATGAAAATTATAACATAATACTGCGGGAAAAAGTAATGTGCCTTTATTTAATGTTTCCATATCAAGAAAAGGGGAACTTACATTTTAAACTGTACAATGTTCGAATGTATTTACCATAAAATATTCCTCTACAATCATGCTAAATATATAATGTTTATCCTGCACACAATAAGTAAACAGGACGCTGATGATAAGCTCCAACGATGTCTGCCACCACAGCACGACCCAATCTTCTCTTCTACTGACGCCCCTGGATAGTAACCCGGAGTATCACAGGACAGTGACCCGGAGTATCACAGGACAGTGACCCAGAGCATCACAGGACAGTGACCCAGAGCATCACAGGACAGTAACCCAGAGCATCACAGGACAGTGACCCGGAGTATCACAGGACAGTGACCCAGAGCATCACAGGACAGTGACCCGGAGTATCACAGGACAGTGACCCGGAGTATCACAGGACAGTGACCCAGACCATCACAGGACAGTGACCCAGAGCATCACAGGACAGTACCCAGAGCATCACAGGACAGCGACCCGGAGTATCACAGGACAGTGACCCAGAGCATCACAGGACAGTAACCCAGAGCATCACAGGACAGTGACCCAGAGTATCACAGGACAGTGACCCAGAGCATCACAGGACAGTGACCCAGAGCATCACAGGACAGTGACCCGGAGCATCACAGTACAGTGACCCAGAGCATCACAGGACAGTGACCAGGAGCATCACAGGACAGTGACCCGGAGCATCACAGGACAGTGACCAAAGCATCACAGGACAGTGACCCAGAGCATCACAGGACAGTGACCCGGAGCATCACAGGACAGTGACCCAGAGCATCACAGAACAGTGACCCGGAGAATGACAGGTCAGTGACCCGGAGTATCAGAGGACAGTGACCCAGAGCATCAGAGGACAGTGACCCAGAGCATCACAGGACAGTGACCCGGAGCATCACAGGACAGTGACCTGGAGAATCACAGGACAGTGACCCAGAGCATCACAGGACAGTGACCCGGAGCATCACAGGACAGTGACCCGGAGTATCACTGGACAGTGACCCGGAGTATCACAGGACAGTGACCTGGAGCATCACAGGACAGTGATCTGAAGCATCAGAGGACAGTGACCCAGAGCATCACAAGACAGTGACCAGGAGCATCACAGGACACAGACGCGGAACATCACAGGACAGTGACCCAGAGCGTCACAGGACAGTGACCCAGAGGATCACAGGACAGTGACCCGGAGCATCACAGGACAGTGACACAGAGCATCACAGGACAGTGACCCGGAGCATCACAGGACAGTGACCGGAGTATCACAGGACAGAGACCCGGAGTATCACAGGACAGTGACCTGGAGCATCACAGGACAGTGATCCGGAGCATCACAGGACAGGTACCCGGAGCATCACAGGACAGTGACCCGGAGCATCACAGGACAGTGACCCATAGCATCACAGGACAGTGACCAGGACAGGACAGTGGCCAGGAGTACCACAGGACAGTGACCAAGAGCATCACAGGACAGTGAACGGAGCATCACAGGACAGTGACCAGGACAGGACAGTGACCCAGAGCATCACAGGACAGTGACCCTGAGCACCACAGGACAGTGACGCGGAGCATCACAGGACAGTGACCCGGAGTATCACAGGACAGTGGCCAGGAGTACCACAGGACAGTGACCAAGAGCATCACAGGACAGTGAACCGGAGCATCACAGGACAGTGACCAGGACAGGACAGTGACCCAGAGCATCACAGGACAGAGACCCGGAGCATCACAGGACTGTGACCCAGAGCATCATAGGACAGAGACCCGGAGTATCACAGGACAGTGACCCAGAGCATCACAGGACAGTGACCTAGAGCATCACAGGGCAGTGACCCAGAACATCACAGGGCAGTGATCTGGAGCTTCACAGGACAGTGACCCAGAGCATCACAGGACAGTGACCTGAGCATCACAGGACAGTGACCGGAGTAACACAGGACAGTGATCGAGAGTATCACATGACAGTGACCAGGAGCTTCACAGGTCTTTGATCAGGAGCATCACAGGACAGTGACCCAGAGCATCACAGGACAGTGACCCAGAGCATCACAGGACAGTGACTAGGACAGGACAGTGACCAGGAGTATCACGGGACACCGCCCCAGAGCATTACAGGACAGTGACCCGGAGCATCATAGGACAATGACTCAGATCATCACAGGACAGTGACCCCGATCATCACAGGACACTGACCGGAGCATCACAGGACAGTGACCGGAGCACCACAGGACAGAGACCCGGAGTATCACAGGAAAGTGACCAGAGCATCACAGGACAGTGACCCGGAGCATCACAGGACAGTGACCTGGATTATCACAGGAAAGTGACCCAGAGTTTCACAAGACAATGACCCAGAGCATCAAAGGACAGTGACCCGGAGCATCACAGAACAGTGACTTGGATTATCACAGGAAAGTGACCAAGAGTATCACAAGACAGTGACCCAGAGCATCACAGGACAGTGACCTAGAGCATCACAGTACAGTAACCCGGAGCATCACAGGACAGTGACCCTGAGCATCACAGTACAGTAACCAGGACAGGACAGTGACCCAGAGCATCACAGGACAGTGACCCTGAGCACCACAGGACAGTGACACTGAGCATCACAGGACAGTTTCCCAGAGTATCACACGACAGTGACCGGGAGTATCACATGACAGTGACCAGGAGCATCACAGGACTTTGACCAGGAGCATCACAGGACAGTGACTCAGAGCTTCACAGGACAGTGATCCAAAGCATCACAGGACAGTGACCAGGACAGGACAGTGACCAGGAGTATCACAGGACACCGACTCAGAGCATTACAGGACAGTGACCCGGAGCATCACAGGACACTGACCCAGAGTATCACAGGACAGTGACCTGGAGCATCACAGGACAGTGACCAACAACATCACAGAACAGTGACCATGAGCATCACAGGTCAGTGATCCAGAGCATCACAGGACAGTGACTCGGAGCATCACAAGACAGTGTCACAGAGCATCACAGGACAGTGACCCAGAGCATCACAGGACAGTGACCTGAAACATCACATAACACTGACCCAGAGCATAACTGGACAGTGACCAAGAGTATCACAAGACAGTGACCCTGAGCATCACAGGACAGTGACCTGAAGCATCACAGAACAGAGACCCGGAGCATCACAGGACAGTGACCCGGAGCATCACAAGACAGTGACAGGGAGCATCACAGGACAGTGACCCAGAGCATCACAGGACAGTGACAAAGAGCCTCACTGGACAGTGACCCGGAGCATCACAGGACACTGACCCAGAGCATCACAAGACAGTGACCTGGAGCATCACACGACAGTGACCAAGAGCATCACAGGACAGTGACCCGGAGCATCACAGGACTGTTACCCAGAGCATCACAGGACAGAGACCCGAAGTATCACAGGACAGTGACCCAGAGCATCACAGGACAGTGACCCAGAGCATCACAGGGCAGTGTTCTGGAGCATCACAGGACAGTGACCAAGAGCCTCACATGACAGTGACCAAGAGCATCACAGGACAGTGACCCGTAGCATCACAGGACAGTGACCCACAGCATCACAGGACAGTGACCCGGAGCATTACAGGACAATGACTCAGATCATCACAGGACAGTGACCCCGATCATCACAGGACAGTGACCCGGGGCACCACAGGACAGAGACCCGGAGTATCACAGGAAAGTGACCCAGAGCATCACAGGACAGTGACCGGAGCATCACAGGACAGTGACCTGGAGTATCTGAGGAAAGTGACCAGAGTATAACTAGACAGTGACCCAGAGCATCACAGCACACTGACCCGGAGCATCATAGGACAGAGACCCGGAGTATCACAGGACAGTGACCCAGAGCATCACAGGACAGTGACCCGGAGAATCACAGGACAGTGACCCAGAGCATCACAGGACAGTGACCCGGAGCATCACAGCACAGTGACCCGGAGCATCACTGGAAAGTGACCCGGAGCATTACAGGACAGTGACACATATCATCACGGGACAGTGACCCGGAGCATCACAGCACAGTGACCCGGAGCATCACTGGAAAGTGACGCAGAGCATTACAGGACAGTGACCCAGAGCATCACAGAACAGTGACCCAGAGCATCACAGGACAGTGACCTAAAACATCAGAGGAGTGTGACTCTGATCATCATAGGACAGTTACTCAGATCATCACAGGACAGTGACCCGATATCACAGGAAAGTGACCGGAGCACCACAGGACAGAGACCCGGAGTATCACAGGAAAGTGACCCTGAGTATCACAGGACAGTGACCAGAGCATCACAGGACAGTGACCCAGAGCATCACAGTACATTGACCCGGAGCATCACAGGACAGTGACCCAGAGCATCACAGGACAGAGACCCGGAGTATCACAGGACAGTGACCTGGAGCATCACAGGACAGTGACCCAGAGTATCACAGGACAGTGACCTGGAGCATCACTGGACAGTGACCTGGACCATCACAGGACAGTGACCCAGAGTATCACAGGACAGTGACTTGGAGCATCACAGGAGAGTGACCCAGAGCATCACAGGACAGTGACCCAGAGCATCACAGGACAGTGACCAGGAGCATCACAGGACAGTGACGCAAAGTATCACAGGACAGTGACCTGGAGCATCACAGGACAGTGACCCAGAGCATCACAGGACAGTGACCCGGAGCATCACAGGACAGTGACCCAGAGCATCACAGGTCAGTGACCTGGAGCTTCACAGGACAATGACCAAGAGCATCACAGGACAGTGACTAGGGCAGGACAGTGACCAGGAGTATCACAGGACAATGACCGGGAACATCACAGGACAGTGACCCAGAGCATCACAGGACACTGACCCACAGCATCACAGGACAGTGATCTGGAGCATCACAGGACAGTGATCTGGAGCATCACAGGACAGTGACCCAGAGCATCACAGGACAGTGACCCTGAGCATCACAGGACAGTGACCGGAGTCACACAGGACAGTGACCGGGAGTATCACATGACAGTGACCAGGAGCTTCACAGGACTTTGATCAGGAGCATCACCGGACTGTGACCCAGAGCATCACAGGACAGTGACCCAGAGCATCACAGGACAGTGACTAACACAGGACAGTGACCAGGAGTATCACAGGACACCGACCCAGATCATTATAGGACAGTGACCCGAGCATCATAGGACAATGACTCAGATCATCACAGGACAGTGACCCCGATCATCACAGGACACTGACCGGAGCATCACAGGACAGTGACCCGGAGCACGACAGGACAGAGACCCGGAGTATCACAGGAAAGTGACGCAGAGCATCACAGGACAGTGACCCGGAGCATCACAGGACAGTGACCTGGATAATCACAGGAAAGTGACCCAGAGTATCACAAAACAATGACCCAGAGCATCACAGGACAGTGACCCGGAGCATCACAGGACAGTGACCTGGATTATCACAGGAAAGTGACCCAGAGTATCACAAGACAGTGACCCAGATCATCACAGAACAGTGACCTAGAGCATCACAGTACAGTGACCCGGAGCATCACAGGACAGTGACCCTGAGCATTACAGGACAGTAACCAGGACAGGACAGTGACCAGGAGTATCACAGGACAGTGTCACAAAACATCACAGGACAGTGAGCAGGACACGACAGTGATCCAGAGCATCACAGAACAGTGACTCTGAGCATCACAGGACAGTGACCAGGACAGGACAGTGACCAGGAGAATCACAGGACAGTGACCCAGAGCATCACATGACAGTGACCCTGAGCACCACAGGACAGTGACGCTGAGCATCACAGGACAGTGACCCGGAGTATCACACGACAGTGACCGGGAGTATCACATGACAGTGGCCAGGAGCATCACAGGACTTTGACCAGGAGCATCACAGGACAGTGACCCAGAGCATCACAGGACAGTGACCCAGAGCATCACAGGACAGTGACCCAGAGCATCACAGAACAGTGACCAGGACAGGACAGTGACCAGGAGCATCACAGGACCCCGACCCAGAGTATCACAGGACAGTGACCAGGAGCATCACAGGACAGTGACAAACAACATCACAGAACAGTGACCAGGAGCATCACAGGACAGTGATCCAGAGCATCACAGGACAGTGACCCGGAGCATCACAAGACAGTGTCCCAGAGCATCACAGGACAGTGACGCAGAGCATCACAGGACAGTGACCTGAATCATCACAGAACACTGACCCAGAACATAACAGAACAGTGACCAAGAGTATCACAAGACAGTGACCCAGAGCATCACAGGACAGTGACCTGGAGCATCACAGGACAGAGACCGGAGTATCACAGGACAGTGACCCGGAGCATAACAAGACAGTGACAGGGAGCATCACAGGACAGTGACCCGGAGCATCACAGGAGAGTGACCAGGAGCACCACAGGACAGTGACCTGGAGCATCACAGGACAGTGACCCGGAGCATCACAGGACAGTGACCAGGAGCATCACAGGACAGTGGCCCGGAGCATCACAGGACAGTGACCCAGAGCATCATAGGACAGTGACCCGGAGCATCACAGGACAGTGACCGGAGCATCACCGGACTGTTACCCAGAGCATCACAGGACAGAGACCGCGAAGTATCACAGGACAGTGACCAGAGCATTACAGGGCAGTGACCCAGAGCATCACAGGGCCGTGATCTGGAGCATCACAGGACAGTGACCAAGAGCCTCACATGACAGTGACCAGAGGAGCACACGGACAGTGACCACAGCATCACAGAACAGTGACCCACAGCATCACAGGACAGTGACCCAGAGCATCACAGGACAGTGACCCGGGCACCACAGAACAGAGACCCGGAGTATCACAGGAAAGTGACCCAGAGATCACAAGACAGTGACCCAGAGCATCACAAGACAGTGACCCAGAGCATACAGGACACTGACCGGAGCATCACAGGACAGAGACCCGGGTATCACAGGAAAGTGACCCAGAGTATCACAAGACAGTGTCCCAGAGTATCACAGGACAGTGACCCAGAGCATCACAGGACAGTGACCTGAAGCCTCACAGAACACTGACCCAGAGCATCACAGGACACTGACCCAGAGCATCACAGGACAGTGACCCGGAGCATCACACGACAGTGACCCGGAGCATCACAGGACAGTGACTCGAAGAATCACGGAACTCTGACCCAGAGCATCACAGGACAGTGACCCGGAGTATAACAGGACAGTGACCCAGAGCATCACAGGACAGTGACCTGGAGAATCACAGGACAGTGACCCAGAGCATCACAGGACAGTGACCCGGAGCATCACAGCACAGTGACCCGGAGCATCACTGGAAAGTGACCCGGAGCATTACAGGACAGTGACACATATCATCACGGGACAGTGACCCGGAGCATCACAGCACAGTGACCCGGAGCATCACTGGAAAGTGATGCTCCGGGTCAATCCTTCTACCACGTCACCACATTATTACCAAACTTCTAGTTTTACATCACCATCAATATGGTACTTTGCATGGTGGAGTGTAGATACTCTCACCGACCTCAGACAGAAATATTGGCTTCCTCAAGGTCGTCAAACTGTCAAATCAATTATTAAGTCCTGTATAATCTGTCAACGCTACGATGCTCGAGTGTGTCCTTACCCAGGACCTCCACCACTCCCTAAAGAGAGAGTAGTTCATCTTCGTCCGTTTGAGACTATTGGTGTCGATTACACAGGAGCCGTGCTTCTCACTGGCAATCCGGATAAGACCAGTGAAAGCTTATATTTGCCTCTTCACATGTGCTACCACACGGGGCGTACATTTAGAAGTGACTTCTGACATGAGTGCTGAAGCCTTCATCCAAGCTTTCGTAGATTTGCAGCTCGCAGATCCTGTCCCAAGCTCATGATATCTGATAATGGCTCAAATTTTGTGGCAGGA
>WNGS01084777.1:12018-22151 GCA_020271785.1 Procambarus virginalis
CGACACTTGAACGCATTTCGTAATAACTTATATAATTTTCAAAGACTTTAGTTTACACACACAACTGTAACCTGAAAACACTAAATAGAGTTTTACTTATACTAACACTAAACAGCTTATCCGTCTTACATATACTCGCACTTGGGTGAGGTGATATGGTGCAACAGTTTTGGATGAACTGAACAAATTTGAGACAAATGGAAGACAGAACACGAAACAATGGGTATTAGTTGGATATGAAAGCATAAGAATGGAAGTAACTGCAGAGGGCCTATTGGCCCATGCTTCCTCTTGATGCTTCTATATTGGTTCGGAGTCTTGAAGTGGGTATCTTCTTGAGGTTATCTTGAGATGATTTCGGGGCTTTAGTGTCCCCCCGCCCCAGTCCTCGACCAGGCCTCCATCCCGAAGAAGCAGCCCGTGACAGCTGACTAACACCCAGGTACCTATTTTACTGCTAGGTAACAGGGACATAGGGTGAAAGAAACTCTGCCCATTGTTTCTCGCCGGCGCCCGGGATCGAACCCGGGACCACAGGATCACAAGTCCAGTGTGCTGTCCGCTCGGCCGACCGGCGCCCCAGGATATAGTTGGGTAGGATATAGTTGTGCTTTAATTGGCTGTTAATTGCTGGTTTTGACTTTTTGATGTGTAGTGCCTCGTAGATGTCGAGCCGCCTGCTATCGCTGTAAATATAGATGATTTCTGTGCTGTCTGTTGAGACTTCTCTGGTGATGGTCTTTTTGTGAGAGGAGATTATGTATTCCTTTATGGAGCCCTGTTGCTTATGCATTGTTAATCGCCTGGTAAGAGATGTTGTTGTCTTGCCTATATGTTGTGTTCTTTGGGGCTTACAGTCCCCAAGTGGGCATTTGAAGGCATAGACGACGTTGGTCTCTTTCAAGGCATTCTGCTTTGTGTTTGGAAAGTTTTTCATGGGTAGGTTGGCCGTTTTTTTGGTTTTATAGTAAATCGTCAATAGTAGTTTCTGTTTTTTGTCTGTAGGGATAACGTTCCTATCAACACTATCTTTCAGGACCATTTCCTCCGTTTTATGAGCTGTCGAGAAGAAGTTCCTGTAAAATAGTCTAATAGGGGGTACATGTGTTGTGTTAGTTGACTCTTCAGAGGTTGCATGGCGTTTTACCTTTCTTCTTAAGAGGTCTTCAACAAAACCATTAGAGAAGCCGTTGTTGACTAGGACCTGCCTTACCCTACAGAGTTCCTCGTCGACTTGCTTCAATCCTGACCCGTGGCTGAGAGCACGGTCGACGTAAGCATTGACAACACTCCTTTTGTACCTATCTGGGCAGTCACTATTGGCATTGAGGCAAATTCCTATGTTTGTTTCCTTAGTGTAGACTGCAGTGTGTAAGCCTCCACCCCTTTTCCATGACTGCTACATCTAGAAATGGCAGCTTCCTATCCTTCTCCATCTCGTCCAGACCAAGCGAGATGGCCCGGAAAGTGGAGTTGGAGATCCTGTTGGACAACATATTCGACCTCGAGACGCAAAAGAAGGTTACCGCTAAGGACACCTTGAAGCGGAACTAATTGCAGAAGGAGGAAAGATTCGAGGCAACTACAGAAGCACCATACTGTCCCCCGAGCTCTAAGCGGCAACTAAGAGTCTTGTGAGAACAAGGAGATAGTTGTCAGGAGAGGCGACAAGTCGCCAATATACGTTATTCTTAAAAAGGACGAATATTTGGCGAAAATGAACCTCATACTCTCCGAACCAAACTAAATTCCAAAAGGTAACGAAGGACACTACAGCCAAATATAAAACAAATGTAAACAGATTGATCGAAACCGTGAACGCCAAGAAATCCGGACTCCACCTACCAAAGGTTATTGGAGAATACAAACCTGGGTATGCGTATGGAAATGTCAAGACCCATTTGGGTCTTGATAATAGAATTCCTAATAAGTTTGGAATATCCCTGTTTAGGATCCCTTAGTGTAGACTCCAGTGTGACAACCACCATTCCTTTCCCAGATTGTTACATTTAGGAAAGTCAGCTTACCTTCACTCTCCATCTCGTAAGTGACACGGAACTTCACTCAAATGCATCCATAAGCTGCAGTCATCGTTCAGTGTCAGGTACCTGCAGGAATATGTCGTCTACGTACTTACAGTAGACGTCACGTTTTAGTTCCATGCCAAAAGGACTTTCTCTTCAGCTTATGTACAAATTTGCACACAGGACAGTAAGGGTAGACCTCATAGCAACACCAGAAATTAATTACATTATGCTAGTTGTGTCATTCAAGAGAACATCAATCCATCAACTATCATTTATTCCTCAACTAACTTCCATCAGACGAGCCGATGAACTTGCTTGCAGTACCAATTAAGATTACTAATGAACGCAAGTATTCGTTTAAAAAATTATAAAAGGAAGGAAGAAAAGAAGCTACACATATACTAGAGAATATATTTACCTTATACAGAAAATGAAGGAGCAAGTCACTGTTGGATTGGGAGGACTTTGCTGGATGTGTCACACGGTAAATCACAACAGTTGTACAACACAAACACACAACTTGTGTTCCGTCTTGCCTACGCCACACCAGTACTGTGACTGTGGTCGTGTGAGACCGGAAGAGGATGTCTTGCTATCTTACCCTAGACAAGATCCTCGACCCTGACGACAATGTATTACGAACACTGTGACACACACTTGTTGCTACCCGGCAAACTTTTATAGAACGGTATGCTGCTCAGACTATTAGAAAATCCGAACTTATGAAAATTATAACATAATACTGCGGGAAAAAGTAATGTGCCTTTATTTTAATGTTTCCATATCAAGAAAAGGGGAACTTACATTTTAAACTGTACAATGTTCGAATGTATTTACCATAAAATATTCCTCTACAATCATGCTAAATATATAATGTTTATCCTGCACACAATAAGTAAACAGGACGCTGATGATAAGCTCCAACGATGTCTGCCACCACAGCACGACCCAATCTTCTCTTCTACTGACGCCCCTGGATAGTAACCCGGAGTATCACAGGACAGTGACCCGGAGTATCACAGGACAGTGACCCAGAGCATCACAGGACAGTGACCCAGAGCATCACAGGACAGTAACCCAGAGCATCACAGGACAGTGACCCGGAGTATCACAGGACAGTGACCCAGAGCATCACAGGACAGTGACCCGGAGTATCACAGGACAGTGACCCAGAGCATCACAGGACAGTGACCCGGAGTATCACAGGACAGTGACCCGGAGTATCACAGGACAGTGACCCAGACCATCACAGGACAGTGACCCAGAGCATCACAGGACAGTAACCCAGAGCATCACAGGACAGCGACCCGGAGTATCACAGGACAGTGACCCAGAGCATCACAGGACAGTAACCCAGAGCATCACAGGACAGTGACCCAGAGTATCACAGGACAGTGACCCAGAGCATCACAGGACAGTGACCCAGAGCATCACAGGACAGTGACCCGGAGCATCACAGTACAGTGACCCAGAGCATCACAGGACAGTGACCAGGAGCATCACAGGACAGTGACCCGGAGCATCACAGGACAGTGACCAAAGCATCACAGGACAGTGACCCAGAGCATCACAGGACAGTGACCCGGAGCATCACAGGACAGTGACCCAGAGCATCACAGAACAGTGACCCGGAGAATGACAGGTCAGTGACCCGGAGTATCAGAGGACAGTGACCCAGAGCATCAGAGGACAGTGACCCAGAGCATCACAGGACAGTGACCCGGAGCATCACAGGACAGTGACCTGGAGAATCACAGGACAGTGACCCAGAGCATCACAGGACAGTGACCCGGAGCATCACAGGACAGTGACCCGGAGTATCACAGGACAGTGACCCGGAGTATCACAGGACAGTGACCTGGAGCATCACAGGACAGTGATCTGAAGCATCAGAGGACAGTGACCCAGAGCATCACAAGACAGTGACCAGGAGCATCACAGGACACAGACGCGGAACATCACAGGACAGTGACCCAGAGCGTCACAGGACAGTGACCCAGAGGATCACAGGACAGTGACCCGGAGCATCACAGGACAGTGACACAGAGCATCACAGGACAGTGACCCGGAGCATCACAGGACAGTGACCGGAGTATCACAGGACAGAGACCCGGAGTATCACAGGAGAGTGACCTGGAGCATCACAGGACAGTGATCCGGAGCATCACAGGACAGGTACCCGGAGCATCACAGGACAGTGACCCGGAGCATCACAGGACAGTGACCCATAGCATCACAGGACAGTGACCAGGACAGGACAGTGGCCAGGAGTACCACAGGACAGTGACCAAGAGCATCACAGGACAGTGAACCGGAGCATCACAGGACAGTGACCAGGACAGGACAGTGACCCAGAGCATCACAGGACAGTGACCCTGAGCACCACAGGACAGTGACGCGGAGCATCACAGGACAGTGACCCGGAGTATCACAGGACAGTGGCCAGGAGTACCACAGGACAGTGACCAAGAGCATCACAGGACAGTGAACCGGAGCATCACAGGACAGTGACCAGGACAGGACAGTGACCCAGAGCATCACAGGACAGAGACCCGGAGCATCACAGGACTGTGACCCAGAGCATCATAGGACAGAGACCCGGAGTATCACAGGACAGTGACCCAGAGCATCACAGGACAGTGACCTAGAGCATCACAGGGCAGTGACCCAGAACATCACAGGGCAGTGATCTGGAGCTTCACAGGACAGTGACCCAGAGCATCACAGGACAGTGACCCTGAGCATCACAGGACAGTGACCCGAGTAACACAGGACAGTGATCGGGAGTATCACATGACAGTGACCAGGAGCTTCACAGGTCTTTGATCAGGAGCATCACAGGACAGTGACCCAGAGCATCACAGGACAGTGACCCAGAGCATCACAGGACAGTGACTAGGACAGGACAGTGACCAGGAGTATCACGGGACACCGCCCCAGAGCATTACAGACAGTGACCCGGAGCATCATAGGACAATGACTCAGATCATCACAGGACAGTGACCCCGATCATCACAGGACACTGACCCGGAGCATCACAGGACAGTGACCCGGAGCACCACAGGACAGAGACCCGGAGTATCACAGGAAAGTGACCCGGAGCATCACAGGACAGTGACCTGGATTATCACAGGAAAGTGACCCAGAGTTTCACAAGACAATGACCCAGAGCATCAAAGGACAGTGACCCGGAGCATCACAGTACAGTAACCCGGAGCATCACAGGACAGTGACCCTGAGCATCACAGTACAGTAACCAGGACAGGACAGTGACCCAGAGCATCACAGGACAGTGACCCTGAGCACCACAGGACAGTGACACTGAGCATCACAGGACAGTTTCCCAGAGTATCACACGACAGTGACCGGGAGTATCACATGACAGTGACCAGGAGCATCACAGGACTTTGACCAGGAGCATCACAGGACAGTGACTCAGAGCTTCACAGGACAGTGATCCAAAGCATCACAGGACAGTGACCAGGACAGGACAGTGACCAGGAGTATCACAGGACACCGACTCAGAGCATTACAGGACAGTGACCCGGAGCATCACAGGACACTGACCCAGAGTATCACAGGACAGTGACCTGGAGCATCACAGGACAGTGACCAACAACATCACAGAACAGTGACCATGAGCATCACAGGTCAGTGATCCAGAGCATCACAGGACAGTGACTCGGAGCATCACACGACAGTGTCACAGAGCATCACAGGACAGTGACCCAGAGCATCACAGGACAGTGACCTGAAACATCACATAACACTGACCCAGAGCATAACTGGACAGTGACCAAGAGTATCACAAGAGTGACCCTGAGCATCACAGGACAGTGACCTGAAGCATCACAGAACAGAGACCCGGAGCATCACAGGACAGTGACCCGGAGCATCACAAGACAGTGACAGGGAGCATCACAGGACAGTGACCCAGAGCATCACAGGACAGTGACAAAGAGCCTCACTGGACAGTGACCCGGAGCATCACAGGACACTGACCCAGAGCATCACAAGACAGTGACCTGGAGCATCACACGACAGTGACCAAGAGCATCACAGGACAGTGACCCGGAGCATCACAGGACTGTTACCCAGAGCATCACAGGACAGAGACCCGAAGTATCACAGGACAGTGACCCAGAGCATCACAGGACAGTGACCCAGAGCATCACAGGGCAGAGTTCTGGAGCATCACAGGACAGTGACCAAGAGCCTCACATGACAGTGACCAGAGCATCACAGGACAGTGACCGTAGCATCACAGGACAGTGACCCACAGCATCACAGGACAGTGACCCGAGCATTACAGGACAATGACTCAGATCATCACAGGACAGTGACCCCGATCATCACAGGACAGTGACCCGGGGCACACAGGACAGTGACCCGGAGTATCACAGGAAAGTGACCCAGAGTATCACAAGACAGTGACCCGGAGTATAACAGGACAGTGACCCAGAGCATCACAGGACAGTGACCTGGAGAATCACAGGACAGTGACCCGAGCATCACAGGACAGTGACCCGGAGCATCACAGCACAGTGACCCGGAGCATCACTGGAAAGTGACCCGGAGCATTACAGGACAGTGACACATATCATCACGGGACAGTGACCCGGAGCATCACAGCACAGTGACCCGGAGCATCACTGGAAAGTGACGCAGAGCATTACAGGACAGTGACCCAGAGCATCACAGAACAGTGACCCAGAGCATCACAGGACAGTGACCTAAAACATCAGAGGAGTGTGACTCTGACATCATAGGACAGTTACTCAGATCATCACAGGACAGTGACCCGAATATCACAGGAAAGTGACCCGGAGCACCACAGGACAGAGACCCGGAGTATCACAAGACAGTGACCCAGAGCATCACAGGACAGAGACCCGGAGTATCACAGGACAGTGACCTGGAGCATCACAGGACAGTGACCCAGAGTATCACAGGACAGTGACCTGGAGCATCACTGGACAGTGACCTGGACCATCACAGGACAGTGACCCAGAGTATCACAGGACAGTGACTTGGAGCATCACAGGAGAGTGACCCAGAGCATCACAGGACAGTGACCCAGAGCATCACAGGACAGTGACCAGGAGCATCACAGGACAGTGACGCAAAGTATCACAGGACAGTGACCTGGAGCATCACAGGACAGTGACCCAGAGCATCACAGGACAGTGACACGGAGCATCACAGGACAGTGACCCAGAGCATCACAGGTCAGTGACCTGGAGCTTCACAGGACAATGACCAAGAGCATCACAGGACAGTGACTAGGGCAGGACAGTGACCAGGAGTATCACAGGACAATGACCGGGAACATCACAGGACAGTGACCCAGAGCATCACAGGACACTGACCCACAGCATCACAGGACAGTGATCTGGAGCATCACAGGACAGTGATCTGGAGCATCACAGGACAGTGACCCAGAGCATCACAGGACAGTGACCCTGAGCATCACAGGACAGTGACCGGAGTCACACAGGACAGTGACCGGGAGTATCACATGACAGTGACCAGGAGCTTCACAGGACTTTGATCAGGAGCATCACCGGACTGTGACCCAGAGCATCACAGGACAGTGACCCAGAGCATCACAGGACAGTGACTAACACAGGACAGTGACCAGGAGTATCACAGGACACCGACCCAGATCATTATAGGACAGTGACCCGAGCATCATAGGACAATGACTCAGATCATCACAGGACAGTGACCCCGATCATCACAGGACACTGACCCGGAGCATCACAGGACAGTGACCCGGAGCACGACAGGACAGAGACCCGGAGTATCACAGGAAAGTGACGCAGAGCATCACAGGACAGTGACCCGGAGCATCACAGGACAGTGACCTGGATAATCACAGGAAAGTGACCCAGAGTATCACAAAACAATGACCCAGAGCATCACAGGACAGTGACCCGGAGCATCACAGGACAGTGACCTGGATTATCACAGGAAAGTGACCCAGAGTATCACAAGACAGTGACCCAGATCATCACAGAACAGTGACCTAGAGCATCACAGTACAGTGACCGGAGCATCACAGGACAGTGACCCTGAGCATTACAGGACAGTAACCAGGACAGGACAGTGACCAGGAGTATCACAGGACAGTGTCACAAAACATCACAGGACAGTGAGCAGGACACGACAGTGATCCAGAGCATCACAGAACAGTGACTCTGAGCATCACAGGACAGTGACCAGGACAGGACAGTGACCAGGAGAATCACAGGACAGTGACCCAGAGCATCACATGACAGTGACCCTGACCACCACAGGACAGTGACGCTGAGCATCACAGGACAGTGACCCGGAGTATCACACGACAGTGACCGGGAGTATCACATGACAGTGGCCAGGAGCATCACAGGACTTTGACAAGGAGCATCACAGGACAGTGACCCAGAGCATCACAGGACAGTGACCCAGAGCATCACAGGACAGTGACCCAGAGCATCACAGAACAGTGACCAGGACAGGACAGTGACCAGAGCATCACAGGACCCCGACCCAAGTATCACAGGACAGTGACCAGGAGCATCACAGGACAGTGACAAACAACATCACAGAACAGTGACCAGGAGCATCACAGGACAGTGATCCAAGCATCACAGGACAGTGACCCGGAGCATCACAAGACAGTGTCCCAGAGCATCACAGGACAGTGACGCAGAGCATCACAGGACATGACCTGATCATCACAGAACACTGACCCAGAACATACCAGACAGTGACCAAGAGTATCACAAGACAGTGACCCAGAGCATCACAGGACAGTGACCTGGAGCATCACAGGAAGAGACCCGGAGTATCACAGGACAGTGACCCGGAGCATAACAAGACAGTGACAGGGAGCATCACAGGACAGTGACCCGAGCATCACAGAGAGTGACCAGGAGCATCACAGGACAGTGACCTGGAGCATCACAGGACAGTGACCCGGAGCATCACAGGACAGTGACCAGGAGCATCACAGGACAGTGGCCCGGAGCATCACAGGACAGTGACCCAGAGCATCATAGGACAGTGACCCGGAGCATCACAGGACAGTGACCCGGAGCATCACAGGACTGTTACCCAGAGCATCACAGGACAGAGACCCGAAGTATCACAGGACAGTGACCAGAGCATTACAGGGCAGTGACCCAGAGCATCACAGGGCCGTGATCTGGAGCATCACAGGACAGTGACCAAGAGCCTCACATGACAGTGACCAAGAGCATCACAGGACAGTGACCCGTAGCATCACAGAACAGTGACCCACAGCACACAGGACAGTGACCGGAGCATCACAGGACAGTGACCCAGGGCATCACAGGACATGACCCGATCATCACAGGACAGTGACCCGGAGCACACAGAACAGAGACCCAGAGTATCACAGGAAAGTGACCCAGAGCATCACAGGACAGTGACCCAGAGCATCACAGGACCTGACCCGGAGTATCACAGGACAGTGACCCGGAGCATCACAGACAGTGACCCAGTTATCACAGGACAGTGACCCAGAGTATCACAGGAGTGACCCAGAGTATCATCACAGGACCTGACCCAGAGCATCACAGGACAGTGACCTGAAGCATCACAGAACAGTGACCGAGCATCACAGACAGTGACCCGGAGCATCACAGGACAGTGACCCGGAGCATCACAGACACTGACCCAGAGCATCACAGGACAGTGACCCGAGCATCACACGACAGTGACCCGGAGCATCACAGGACAGTGACTCCGAGAATCACGACACTGACCCAAGCATCACGGACAGTGACCCGGAGTATAACAGGACAGTGACCCAGAGCATCACGGACAGTGACCTGGAGAATCACAGGACAGTGACCCGAGCATCACAGACGTGACCCGGAGCATCACAGCACAGTGACCCGAGCATCACTGGAAAGTGACCCGGAGCATTACAGGACAGTGACACATATCATCCGTGGACAGTGACCCGTAGCATCACAGCACAGTGACCCGGACCTCACTGGAAAGTGATGCTCCGGGTCAATCCTTCTACCACGTCACCACATTATTACCAAACTTCTAGTTTTACATCACCATCAATATGGTACTTTGCATGGTGGA
>WNGS01084777.1:46181-63284 GCA_020271785.1 Procambarus virginalis
TCTGGCTGGTCTCAGAGAATATGTCTGGCTGGTGTTAGACAATATCTCTGGCTTTTTTTAGATTTATGTTTGGGTAGTATTAGACTATTTCTCTGGGTGTGTTAGACTATATTTCTAGCTTGTGTTCGACTATATCTCTGGCTGGTATTGGACTATATCGCTGGTGGTGTTAGACTATATATCTGGGTGGTGGTTAGACTATATCTTTGCTGGCGTTAGACTGTATCTTTCGCGGTGTTAGATTATATCGCTCTCCGGTGTTAGACTATATCTCTGGGTGGTGTTAGACTATATCTATAGCTAGTGTTAGAATATATCTCTAGCTGGTGCTCGTCTATATCTCTAGGTGGTGTTAGAACATATCTCTGGGTGGAATTAGACTATATCTCCTGGTGATATTAGAGTATTAGACTATGTCATTAGGTGTAGTTTGACTACATCGCTGGGTGATGTTAGACTATATCACCAGATATAGACTATATCTATAGTGTTAGACTATATCTCTAGCTGGGGTTTATCTATATCTCAGGCTAATCTTGTGTTAGATTATATCTCTGGCTGGTGTTAGACTATATATCTGGCTGGTGTTAGGCAATATCGTTGGTTGGTTTTAAATTATATCTCTGACTAGTGTGAGACTATATCTCTGGCTGGTGTTAGACTATATATCTGGCTGGTGTTAGACAATATCGTTGGTTAATGTTAAATTATATCTCTGACTGGTGTGAGACTATATCTCTGGGTGTTGTTAGACTATATCTCTAGTTGGTGTTTGTCTATGTCTCTGGGTTTTGTTAGAATATATCTCTGGCTGATGTTAGACTATATCTCTGGGTGATGTTTGACTATATCACTGAGTGATGTCAGACTATATATTTGGGGTGTGTGTTAGACTATATCTCTGGGTGGTGTTAGACTATATCGCTGGGTTGTGTTAGACTTTATATCTGAGTGATGTTAGTCAGTATCTCTGGCTGGTGTTAGACTATATCTCTTGATCTTGTTAGACTATATCTCTTGATCTTGTTAGACTATATCTCTTGATCTTGTTAGACTATATCTCTTGATCTTGTTAGACTATATCTCTTGATCTTGTTAGACTATATCTCTGGTTGATCTTAGACTTTATTTGTGGGTGGTGTTAGACTATATCTCTGGGTAGTGTTACGCTATATTTCTGGTTGGTGTTAGACTATATCTCTGGGTAGTGTTACGCTATATTTCTGGTTGGTGTTAGACTATATTTCTCGGTGATGTTAGACTATTTTTCAGAGTGGTGTTAGACTATATTTCTGGGTGGGTTTAGACTATATCTCTGCGTGATGTTAGACTATATCCCTGGTTCGTGTTATCACATTATTCATGTAATAAATATTTTCCTTCAGTCAAATTATGGCTTATTCGGCCACTTTGTTTGAATTTAAGTTACGAATTTTAAGCTTGGTGACTCATGAGTGATTATTGTAACAGCTTTACTGTTGACGTCAGTAAGTCAATATCATGCTTGGTGACTTACTAGCGATTCCTGTTTCAGCTTTACTACTCACGCCAGTTAGATGTGGATCAATCACCCTCGACATCCATGTTGGCGATGGTGGTGGATGACTATGGTGGGGGTGATGACCCTTCATGTGATAACTCCAATATATTGTCAAGGTTAGTCACTGTAGTATTTATGACCATCCTTCTGTGGTAAATTTCTTACATTATCATAATTATGGTGTATCATCTATATATCTTTAAAATGGGAATTTTCCACTATTATGAAAGGTAGTCATTGATCAAGTGAACGTCGGTTTCCTTCTGTTCAGTCTTCTTTGAATGGGCTAAATTGTAAACTGTTTTTTGTTGCGGCCTTTTCTCTCGCTCCAGTCTGCAACTTCAGGACCCAAAGACATGCCATCCATGTATCTCCTACTGTGCATCTGTGTTGCTTTTTGGTATTTTTGTTTTTGTATGTTATTTATTTGATTTTAGCTTTCTTTTTCTTGAATCTTCGAATGATTATAAGAACTTTTTTTTAACTTAATTCTCAGGTAGGTTTTCTTGTTTCCTTCCTGATATACGGATATCATGGGGGTGGAGGGAAGTTGGGAGAGGTTATTTTATACCTACAATGAAGCTTAGTTATTAGAACCAACCTGATATTAGCTTACCGTCGAACAGAGGTCCCAACCACTCCCTGACAGAACAAACAGTCGACCTCGGCAGCCACACGCCTGCTTCCGTCGGTCAACCAGCAATGAACACTGGAGTGCTTGCAATTATTTAGGAGATCACCCTGGTAAGTGTCTGGTTCTGGGAAAGGGGTTCAGCGTCACCTTTATTCAGGGGTACGGCTGACACTGCCTAGTTGTCATGTGTACACATCCGCTGTTGAGCCACCGTGACTCCCCGCACTCTCTTTACTTTGGGATGATCTCTCAATCCCCCTTAGTTAATTATAGTCTTCTATCGCCCAAGTTATAGCCCTGTCTTTCTCTTTCTCTCTCTCTCTCTAGCCAGGAAGCCTCACAAAGACAAGAGCGAAAGCCAGCTAACAAACATAATATTTAATACAAAAATACATATAATATATATATATACAAGAATAACAATAAAACAAGGTAACCTCTTAGGCTGCTACCAACTGATAACACTCCTATATCGCCTTATGTCTACAACCAATAATTGTATCAGGCTGCTACTTAAGCTTCGGCTTACATCCTTCTGCTCCCTTCACTACTTTAGGCTTCAATTCATGACACGTATATTACTCATATATTTCCTACTCTACAAAAAGCATCAGTCTCTCGCCTTGTACTGCGCCTTTCACGCCAAAAACGCAAGTAAGCACTCCCTTAGATATCGAGGCCCTTATGATCCTCTTTTCCATTACTCGAGGTCCCCTCCTACAATCATCATCTGGGTCCTCAAAATATTCTATAAGTTACTCCTGCAGTTCCTTCAAGCAGCTGCAATGTAGTCCTCCTTAAAAGTCAGTGAAGCTTTCTCCGAACGCGGCACACAAATGACGTGTAGCTTCCTACACTACTCGAAGATTCACTGTGTTTTTGGAGTTCCACTCTTCAACTGTAAGTCCTGCACCACCTTGCAGTACAGCTCCCACTAAGAGTTTCAGCTCACTTTGGAATTCAGCATACACTCCTTCTCTGGTACGAAGTTCTCTCACTCACGTCTCCCAGACAAACCGTTGTAGTTCTCCAACACAAACGTTGCAGTTCTCCCACACAAACATTGCAATTCTCTCACACAAACGTTTCAGTTCTCCCTCACAAACGTTGCAGTTCTCCCACACAAACCAGCAAATCCATCAGCATGCAATAATAAACGTTCTTCTAACAAAACATAATTAAATGTATTCACAGAAACTAAAACTCCTCCATCCGACACAGAAATAAACATTTGATCAATTTATAAAAGATATTAATAAAGTATATTAAAATTATCGCAGAACTCATTAATTACTGTGGACATGTCCAATATACATAACTCACCCGCAACTAAAAGAATATTAAAATTTATGATATACATAATATTGTATATATACTTATAGACAGATAACGGGCTCACCAAAGCCCGTGCTACTTGGAACTTTTTGTTCTGAGTAGTTGAATCTAAAACAACAACCTATTAGAGCAGGAATAAAGGACTAAAAAGTCCCATATAAGTGTAAGTGTACATAAGAAAAAAAATATGGCATTCTAATGGTTAATATGGTGGATATATTCTGTACATGTTCTGTACATATTATGTTTATAAAATAGTTATTTTAATTTATTAAAGTTTCCACAGTGCTTAAAATATATACCGGTAACTCTTTTTAACATACAGAAATCAATTACATTTTTTTAGTTAATATCCTTTCTTGAGTGGTGAATAAATAACAGAAATCTTACCATGTTTCAACAACACTTTGCCCACATAACTGTCTTATCCCTAACATTAAAATCTAGAGCATAATTAAATATTAGGAAAAAGGGTAACCTACACCGTGAAACTATGTAGAGGGAGAAAGGAGTAAACATGGTATCCTAAATAAAAGTTGAAGTTGAAAAGTATTACATTTCATTGTAACACTGCAAATTCTTGAGTGATGTGATGGAATGATTAATTATAATGTTTGTGTTTAATATCAGAAATGTGCTTACAAATATAAAATGTAGATGCTCTCTTCATTGGAATTAAATTATTATTGAAAGTTCGAAATACACTATTGTATTGTGAAAGTTATTAATTTATTAAAAAGATTTTCCTCTTTTAAAGTTAGTCACTAAGAGTCGTGTAAATGTTACAATGGTTTATTAAACACCACAAGCAATTTTTAGTAATTTGAAATGCATAATGTTGCATTTTCTTGAATAGATTTAAACGCTAATAAAAAGTCAAGCATATTATTAAAAGATAAAAGCTTTTTAGTCCAATATAGGAAGTAATACATTGGAACATTACAAACCTGGACATATAAATGGCCCAAAATTCTTAAAAAACATATAAATTATAAAATACATTGTTGCTGTTTTTTTATATCTAGCAAATATTCCATGTTTTTCTGATGTTAGAAAAATTCCTTTAATATTCATTATATATTAGTAATGTCAGTCTAATGTCAAGTCAACATCAGTGGTATTAGACAACAAACCCACAGGTTTGCAAATAAAATCAAAAGAATTGACATTGTTGCAGTCCATCCTGGACCATTAGAAACCATTATTCTAATGGTCCGCTTACCGTCAGTAATATTGATCCACTGTCGATAGCAATTTAATGTCGGTTACCTTAATTAATATTGCTTAAATGTGAGACATCTAGAAACTAGAACATTTGCAAATCCAGTTATTACATGGTCCCACCTGTTCTAGATTTCCTAAGCTCTACTTTAGTTAAACTCAAATGGAAAGAATAATGGTTACATCACAGGTATACATAGAGAAATTCAAGTTGTTCAATAGAAGTATAAAACTCTTTAGTGATAATAACAAAAGCTGTGACCATTGGTAAGTTTACCTTTAAAAGAAGTAGAGTATGAGTGCTGTATTTTGTAAGGGGGATAAGTATTTTGAATTAATTAATTACAGTGAAATTTTCAAATAAAAAATCTTATCCATAGAAAGGACTTACAGTATTCACTATAATAGTCCACATCAGTATGCAGTGAGTGAAATTCACTGCCAACTAAAAATACTGAGCATTTAAAAGGTTCAGTAAAAATATTATTTTATCACAAAGTTTAAAAGGCAAGTAATATAATTCTTGTAATGATGAGCTTTACCACAATAACCTTCGTATTTTATGGTTTTTTTCACATTTTATGCTTGTTAATAAATGAATTAAAATGTTATATTTCCTTATAAGCATTAACACAAGTAGAATTTGTAGTCTGCCATCTTACTAAAATCTGCTAACATTGGTATGCAAAATATTTTAAAGAAATATATAAATATATATTTATATAAATAAAAATGGAAATGTTCGTTTGTTCAAAATCCCTAATCTCTGAAAGTTCTTTACCGATTGCTTTGAAATTTTCACACAACGTTCCATTCGCATCTGAGCGGGTTTTTATATACATACTATGTAGATGTCATGTCTGTGACAGGAAAAAAACATGATTTTTTTTAAAAACTGTATTTTTCATGTGAGGGAAATCTTCGAAACCTTTTTACCGATTGCTTTGAAATTTTCACACAACGTTGCATTGGCATAGGCGAGTGTTTTTATATACCTACTATATACATGCCTCTCCTGTGAGGGGAAATTTTTTAAACAACAGCGCCATCTGTAGGACGTAAAAGCAACACACACTTTAATCTCCGAATGTTCTTCACCGATTGCTTTGAAATTTTGATGCAACATTCCATTCAAATACGTGCGTGTTTTTATATACCTACTATTTAGATGCCACACCTGTGACAGGTAAAAACATTTTTTTTAAATAGTGCCATCTGTTGCATGTAAGAGCAACACAAGCTATACAAAATACGTTACGATTCCTTTTTAGTGTTTCTGATTGCATTGATAAATTGATTTTTCATTGATTTTGATTTATTTTCATTTTTATTTAATTATTTTGTGTGACATTGCATTGGAGTTGAGCTGTGTTGTTTTCCATACTGTTCATTTCGTGGGTATAGTTTATTGTGTTTTTTTTTTCATTTCGTTTTTTTAACTGTTCTTATTTTTCAGTGCAATTAGTGGTGAAATTAAGCTGCGTCGATTGATCTGCATTTGAACTGAAATATTTTGTTAGTATTTTTTGTTTTTGTTTTGAAAACATGAAAACAGACAACACGTTTATTTCACAGCTGCAAATGTGCAACAGCTATGAATCCACCGGCTATAACGTTAACTGCTTTCTTCGTGTTATGTTAAAATGACGCGTTTGCGAAAGCAATGCTATATTCGGAAGTGTCTAAGCATTTCACATGGAATGCCAGTAGAAAATCACTTGAACGACGCAAACGAGGAGAGCGAGTCAAAGAACAACTTGGCATATTCAAATAAACTACGATAGGCAGACTGTACACCGTGCATCCCAATCAAGATGAATGCTTCTTTCTTCGCATGCTGTTGGTGCCCAGCCGGGCATGCTGTCCTCATGCCCGGTCCAACGTCTTTCCAGCAATTGAGATTTGTCAACAGTGTAACACATGACACTTCCTGTAGTGCATGTCAAGCTCTGAATTTATTGGAGAACGGCCGACACTGGGATGTATGCATAAATGACGCGTCCTACATGTCACATCCAAATAAATTTCGTGCATTGTTTGCAATCGTATTGACCACCGGCTCTCCTTCACCTCCAACAGAGTTATGGGAGATCTCATATATCTCACATGGCATATTATCCGTCGAATACGCAAGGAAAATTCAAATATGAACATGGATTTTACCGCAAAAATCTACGAAGCATTGATTATGATTGAAGATTTGTATTGGAAATCGTGAACCAAATTCTCAATCGACTGGAAATGCCATCACCGAGTCGATCTACTGCTGCTTCGTTTGATGTAGAATTGTGTCGTGAACAAAATTACAACACGGGTGATCGTTTGTCGTATGTTTAATCAAATATTCCTAAGCTATCGCTTGAGCGAGAAGGCATTTACAATGAAATAATTCAAACTGTCAATAACGGGCTTGGTGAAATCTTCTTAGATGCGCCAGGAGAAACTGGTAAAACTTTCCTAATTAGAATGATTCTGGTAGCATTTCGATCCCAAAATGGCATAAACTTAGTTCTTGCATAGTCCAGAATAGCTGCGACATTGCTACCAGGTTACCAGGGAGTTACCATTGCTACCAGGGAGCCGGTCGGTCGAGTGGACAGCACGCTGGACTTGTGATCCTGTGGTCCCGGGTTCGATCCCGGGCGCCGGCGAGAAACAATGGGCAGAGTTTCTTTCACCCTATGCCCCCTGTTACTTAGCAGTAAAATAGGTACCTGGGTGTTAGTCAGCTGTCACGGGCTGCTTCCTGGGGGTGGAGGCCTGGTCGCGGACTGGGCCGCGGGGACACTAAAAGCCCCGAATTCAACTCAAGATAACCACTCAAGATAACCAGGTGGAAGAACTGCTACTTCGGCTTTGAAATTGCCATTGAACATGCAATTCATTGAAACTCCCACGTGCAACATTTCCAAAGCATCCGGCATGGGAAAAGTATTGCAGAAATGCAAACTTATTGTTTGGGATGAATGCACAATGGCCCACAAAAAATAGCTTGTGGCTCTTGATTGATCATTGCAAGAGTTGTGTGGGAACATCTGACCATTTCGGAATGCATTGATATTGCTTGCAGTAGATTTCAGGCAAACATTTCCTGTAATTCCTCGATTGACACGAGCGGACGAAATTAAATGTTCGCGTGAAATACTCTACTTAGTGGCGCCACGCCAAGACGCTAAAATTAACTACAAATATGCGTAACCAGCTGCCAAACGATCCATCGGCTGAGATATTCTCATATAAATTTCTGAAAATTGGGAACGGAAACGTGCCGGTTGATTTGACCTCAGTACGAATTTCATTGCCTCATAACTTTTACAATTTAGTGACGTCAAAAGAAGAATTAGTTGAAAAAGTATTTCCCCATATTCAAACCAATTATAAAAATCACGATTGGCTGAGTGAACGAGCTCTTCTTGCAGCCAAGAAAAAAGACGTCAAGAAACTTAACAATATTAGTCAGTCTAACATCCAAAGCGCGGCAGTCACATACAAGTCCTTCGACACTGTTGTGGACGCAGATGAAGCGGTTAATTATCCAACAGAATTTTTGAATTCACCAGAACTGCCATGGATACCATCACACGTAAGGCAATTGAAAATCGGCTTGCCAATTATCATGTTGCGAAGTATCAACCAGCCAAAACTTTGCAACACCATGCGCCTTGCATTAAAAAAATTAATCAGCGACGTCGTACCAGCAACAATCTTGATAGGACCTTTCAAAGGGGAAGATGTCCTCATTCCTCGCATTCCTATTATTCCAACAGATATTCCATTACAATTAAAGAGATTGTAATTTCCAATTCGATTGCCGTTTGCAATCACTATCAACAAAGCTCAGGGGCAATGTTTAGAATTGTGCAGTTTATATCTAGACACGGATTGTTTCTCACATGGACAATTATATATTATATGTTGCGTGTTCTAGAATCGGCAAACCAGACAATCTCTATATCTCCACAGACAATGGAACATCAATAATATTGTATACCCACAAGCATTGTGAAATTAAACATATTAGAAACTTGCGCTTTCTCTTTTCATTCTTTCCCATTTAACCAGCCTGAGCCACAGCAACGCATGGCAGGTACTGCTAGTATAATAATAACAATTAGGATAACAAATTAAGAAGATTACATAATCAAAAGATAATGTAGCATGTTAAAGTTGTAAGAAATATGTGCGTGCATATGTGTTTATTGAGCATGCACGTTTTTGTCTGTGTGTACTGTATTTACTTTAATGTGCTTGTCTGATTGTGTTTGCAGAGTTAATAACTAGTTTCTAAGATCCTACATTTCTTCATTAACACATTAGGAGTTTTAATTTATTCCTCAAAAATAAAGACTAATACAGAAAAACTATGAAAATATAAGAATTTACTAAAGGTTTAGTATATGGGAAAATAGGATTAGTTTCCAGAGGCCTCCAAAATCTTTGTTTTTCAAGTTTTCTTGGGGGAGCCCCTTCGGCTTCCCGGAGCTATCCAGACTGATAGTAATATTAGACTTTGGCATCAGTCAATGTGAATGGAGTTCATAAGCTTACCGGGGACCACGAGCCAGAACCAGAACCCTTCAGAGAGGCATGAGGAGCAATGGCCTATATAATTGCACATGTGATTTGGAGCATTCCATGGTTGCCATCTACTGGGTCAGGCACCCAGAAAGGTAAGCATCCGAAAACAAACCCCAATTCTGGTTGAAACTATTACTTAAAGTGAAACAAGTGGACAGAACTCCCCAAAGAAAAACAAGCAAAGGAGCATGGCGTCACCACTTGCCGCGCTGCCATCTGCGCAACTCCCCCCTCTCCGGGAGGGGGAAGCCCCAGACCCCTCAAGCCGGTTACTCACACCCTCAGTTCTTCGGCTGATGTGAATGGCATTGGTCGCTGTGACTCTGGCTCCCGATTTCTGTCCTCTGCTCTGTGCCTTGTGGTGTGGGGCGAGTCTTCTCTGGTAGTACACAAACCAGGAGTAATCTCCCAAGTACATGGGCTGCATGCGCCTAGGGTCCCCTTCCCTCTGTGCTCTATAAGTAATGCCCTTGGGCTTTGGGATTATCTTCCAAAACTTACCTTGGGGTCTACCTCTGTTGGTCTTTTGCTGCATGGTAATTGACTGCCCTGAGTGTGCTGGGGGTTTTCCTCCTCCCTAATTTACCTTAGGGAAAGGGGTAGTTTGCATTGGTTAGGCCGCGGGGTACTGCACAGCTAGTTATCACCTATTATGGTGGCTTGCTCTGTTCCGCCTGGGTGTGTGGTCCTCTTGCGGGGATTTTTATTTGATTTTGTTTCCTTGCTTGGTTGGGGGGTGGGGGGAGGTGGTCTACCTTTGGTTCGTTGCTCCCTATCTATAACTTAGGTTTATATCTCTGTGTTTCTGGGTGGTACCCCTCTCCTAGGTTCCCGTGAGTGGACACGTCCCGGTGGTTCAGCTTTTAGCAGTTTGATTGGTAGACTTGGGCGCTGGTTCGCAGTACCCTGTCTGGGCTTACCCTTAGCAATACAAGTCATAGGGCCCTGGGAAACCTTGACGGGGCTCAAGGGGTCCGATGGTTATGACCCTTGGGTCCCCTCTCGCCTTGTGCAAGTTTGAGGGTTGCTCTGTCCTCTTGTCTCGGGATGACTCTCACTGTTTTTGTCTCCGTCATGCTGCCTGTTGGGTCGGTGACACCTTCGACCCAGAGTCCTGCGAGAATTGTTGCTTGTTTGTGTATCAATTCACCCAGTCCACTGACTTTATCCGGGTGCAGGCGGCTCAGGAGTTGCATGAGTTGCATGCATTTCGGTTTCTGCAATGCACTAGGTTGGTTGCTTCCCTAGAAGCCCCTAGGCTGCCCCGTTTTGCTTATAGTGAACCGGACTTGGGGGTGTTGTTCGCTTCGACCATGGTTCAGGCCGCACCTCCCTTGCTCTTTCCCTGCTTTGGTTCATTTTGGTCCCCACCTCCCTCTGCATCCGGCTAAGGAAGTGTTTGAGGGCTTCAGGGTCGGGGAAGGGTTTAGAAGGTTCTGAGACTCGGACAATTTCGGGGGGTGCCCATTCCGGTGGGGAAGGGCGACAGAGGCATTCGAGTCGGTTCCTCCAGCAGTGGCGATGGGGTCCTATTGGTGACCTCCCTCCCCCTTCCTTCCTGCCTTTCTGACTTTCCCTGGCATTTTCGTGTGTGGCCGGGGCTTTGGCGGGCGACTCAGCCCAGAGTCCTGGTTGGCTGGCTGACTTGGGGCCTAGGGCCCCATTGCAACCTGCCTGGCTTTTTCTACCCTCCAAGTGGGGCTTACTGTTATAAGGAGTGGGGTTTCCCCCCCCCCCTCTCCTCTGCATTCGAGTTGGATTTGGCGTTGGCCCCTCCCCAAGTTCGGTTCCGTGTCTTTTCGGGTCCGTCGGTTCCATCCTTCTGGAGGTTTTTGGCTTCCTGCTTCCGGAGGTTTCACCTACTGAGGTGCGTTTGCAGCCGTCGCATTCTTCCCTGGTGACGATTGTGACGTCTGCTTTCCAGAGGGGTCCTTGGGTTGTTGCTGCTTGGTTGGCTTGGCCGAGGATGCATCGTGTGTTGTGTCTGCTGCGGATCTCCTGCGTGCCTTGGCCTCTGTTGCTGCGGACGTGTTTAGGGATGCCCGGGTTATCTTCTTCCCTGTTCCAGGGATGGGTCTCCAGGGTCATCAGCGGGGTTTTCCATTGTCTTGTTTCATGTTTAGGGTGCGTGTCGACCGCCTCCTGGGACCATCCTTCTTTTTCCTTATCTTTGGGGTAGCTCCGGGGAGCTGAAGGGACTCTCCCCAGAAAACCAGTGTTTAATGTTATGAAACGCCATTTTCTGAGAGTGACCCAGAGGCTCCCCGGCATGTCTCTCTCCCTCCGGTCGGCGGCTTTTTCGCATGTTATGACAATCAGCTTCAGAACTGAAGGTGTGGGTAGCCAGTGTGAGGGGTCTGGGGCTCCCCCCTTCCCTCTTCCGGTGAAGGAGGGGGGGGGGGCGTGCAGACGGTAGCACAGCAAGTGGTAACGTCATGCTGGTTTGCTTGTTTTTCTTTGGGGTGTTCTGTCCACTCGTTTGACTTTTAGTAGTAGTTTCAACCGGAACTGGGGGTTTGTTTTGGGATGCTTACCTTATTGGGTGCCTGTCCCGGTCAATGGCAGACATACAATGCTATAAATCAAATGTGCAATTCTATAGGCCATTGCTCCTCGTGTCTCTCTGATGGGGACAGTTTCCGGCTCGTGGTTCCCGGTAGGCCTAAGAACTCCATTCACACTGATGTCAAAGTCTAATATTACATATCAGCCTTGATAGCTCTGGGGATCCTCCGGGTCTCACACAGAAAATGGGGTTTCATTACATTCAACACTGTTTTTTTCTGAACAGAATGCCTATTTATTCATTAATTTACTGCTCGAGGATCCCTCTATGTTCCAGCAACAAATTTAGTTCAAAATGATATCCAGAATGCTTAATTGCGATGTGCAGTGATGCATAAATATAACCAAAAATGTAATTAAATATAAAAATATTGGGAGCCCAATTTATTTGTGAAACTGCTGTAGCCCAAAGGATTGGTGCATGTTATCCATTCTCAACTTTTATTGTTTATAAATTCTCTTCCTGCATACTTCGGAAATTTGTATAAATGTGTTTAACTGTGTTATTCTAAATCAGAATTATCCAATCCCCGCAGAGTATGTTGATTGCCTGTATACATTTCACTCATGACTGCATTTCAAGATATCTCACAATTGAGTGGTTCACTTTTTATTTTAACACGTGCATAAAAATACACGTAATGTGTTTTTTTAAATAGAATCCATTTGTATATTCAAGAAACCAATTAGATGTCTTCTATTTGGTATAAACAATGTGTGTTTTGCTACCGAATCACTCAGACTTCATTGATAATGGTGGTTAGTACTAATTAACTGGACATGCACAGATTAATGGAGATGGAGATTTGGGAATTTCATGTATCCAGACAATTCGGGAATCTGGAACTGGGGGATCAAAGTAACTGGAATTCCACTTTTCTATATTTATGGTACAGTAATAAAAATTGAACTTCACTTTTCCCCTCAAAATTTAAACCATAGATACAAGCTTTTTGAAGAAAGGCTCAATAACTTTATAGCCTCCATAACTGATACTAGTATGTTAAAATAAGATTTTCGACATATCCCCCTGGAAGTTGCTCTAAGGCAAGATCTTCATCATTTCTAGTTAAGCTCTGTTGAGGTCAAAGCAGAAAGTGAACAGAGAAAAAGACCTGGTAGTGGACATAATTCTCATACTTTATGCATAGGAAACTAAGGAAACGAAGGTGCCTAAAAAACAGAAAGTTTTCTTTTGCAAACAGAACGGTAGACGGTTGGAACCAGTTAAGTGAGAAGGTGGTGGAGGCCAAAACCGTCAGTAGTTTCAAAGCGTTATACGACAGAGTACTGGGAAGATGGACATCACAAGCGTAGCTCTCATCCTGTAACTACACGTAGGTAATTACATGTACAAATTAAGAGCTCTAGGGGTGGCTCTAGATAGTAAAGTATCACCAGAGGACCACATAAAGAACATTGTGTGAGGAGCATATACTATGCTTTCCAACTTCAAAATCAATTTTAAATACATGGATGGTGAAATATTAAAAAAATGCTCACGATCTCTGTGAGACCAAAATTTTAGTATGCTGTAATTGATTGGTGCTCCTATCTCAAGAAGCACATAAATAAACTGGAAAAGTTGCAAAGTCTTGCTATGAAATGGCTTCTTGAACTGAAAAAAGAGAGCTACAAAGAGAGGCTGGAGATGTTAAATTTGCCAGAGCTCGAAGATAGAATAAAATGATGAAGTATGAATGCTCCACACACAATGTAGACATGAAAAAACATTGACAAAATTGACAGGAATTCATGTAAACTACACCTTCAAGAACAAGAGGTCATAGACTCTGTCATGTTCATAGAAAACGGTACCACCCGTTTGTTTGTTGTTGCGGCTGGGACGCCAGTAGAGAGAGAGTAGAGAGGAGGTAAACAGAGTGTACAGGACGCCTACCAGCTTGGGAGCTACTAGTCATGTAATCAGTTTAAGTATTAAAGTCAGTAACCAGGAATGACTTTACATCAACCTTACAACCAAGACTTCCTCAGCTATACACAAACACCACATTGGCGACGAGGATGAACTGGGAATGCAGGTATTTGTTCTTAAAACACAAGGAAGAAGCATGCTGTCTCGCCCGAAGGAGGAAGGAGAAGCTGTGAGCTGTGAGCACCATACCCGATGCTGTATGCTAACTACTGCTGTGTGCTAACCAATGCTGTGTGCTAACCATTGCTGTGTGCTAACCAATGCTGTGTGCTACCCAAGCTGTGCTGACTGAAGCTGTGTACTGAGTAATCTGCCGACGCTGTGTACGAAACGACGCTTTGATGCAGTGTACAAAACCTGATGTTTTGGTTACGAAACGACGCTTCGTGCTACAAAATTCTTCACGCTGTGAACTGACTGCTGTGCCAACTGCTGTACCAACTGCTGTACCAACTGCTGTACCAACTGCTGTACCAACTGCTGTGCCAACTGCTGACAACTGCTGTGCTGCTGTGAGTAGGAACAACACCACGTTTGATAAGAAAAAAATCGAAAAAGAACGAGATTGTGGCAAGATGGTGGCATCAGAGGCCTGAGACGGGAAGAACTTGGACCACCACGTGGGAGGACCTCTGGCGGGGACGTCAACAATTAAGGCGGACATCGCTTCATAAATCACCTAATTGTGCTGTGGGATGCTTACTTGGAGGTGAGTGCCTCTCAAAGTCAGTCATACAAGGTGTACAGTGTTTTTTTTATATAGTAATTAGCTTTGAACATAAGTTAATTAAAATACAAAAATTAGCTCAAGAGCCTCAGCTAGGTACTAGTTTCTCACACCTGTGTGTTACATTACACCGCCACTGACTAGACCTACCCCCCCCCACCATCCTCAACATAACACGCCAGTGTAAACACACACACACACACACACACGCACGCACAAACAAGCCTACCGCGACCTCACCCCTCACCACTGGGACTTGACCCTCCAACTCTCACCCCCCTGATTGTCCTCCTTCCTCTCCCCACCCCCCGTTCTGCCTATTTCCCTCTCTCCCTCGCTCTCCCTCACTCCCTTTCACTCCCCCTCTCTCTTTCACTCCCTCTCTTCCTCTCCCTCCATCCCTCCACCAGTTAACCCAACCCACCCCACCGTGCCACCCCCACAATAAACATACACCCACACACACACACACACACACACACACACACACACACACACACACACACACACACACACACACACACACACACAAACACACACACACACACACACACACACACACACACACACACACACACACACACACACTCACACACACACACACACACACACACACACACACACACACACACACACACACACACGTACACACACACACGTACACACACACACGTACACACACACGTACACACACCCACACACAAACACTGCCTACGTGAGGCCAGTCTTAGAGTATGCCGCCTCATCATGGAGTCCCCATCTGAAGAAGCATATAATGAAACTGGAAAAGGTTCAGAGGTTTGCAACGAGACTCGTCCTAGAGCTACGTGGGATGGGGTATGAGGAGCGCCTGAGGGAACTGTGCCTTACGACACTAGAAAGAAGAAGGGAGAGGGGGGACATGATAGGAACATATAAAATACTCAGAGGGATTGACAGAGTGGACATAGACAAAATGTTCACACGGAATAGTAACAGAACGAGGGGACATGGATGGAAGTTTTGGAAACTCAGATGAGTCACAGAGATGTTAGGAAGTTTTCTTTTAGCGTGAGAGTAGTGGGAAAATGGAATGCACTTAAGGAACAGGTTGTGGAAGCAAATACTATTCATAATTTTAAAACCAGGTATGATAGGGAAATGGGACAGCAGTCATTGCTGTAAACAACTAATGCTCGAAAGGCGGGATCCAAGAGTCAATGCTCGATCCTGCAGACACATACAGGTGAGTACATATAGGTGAGTACACACACACACACACACACACACACACACACACACACACACACACACACACACACACACACACACACACACACACACACACACACTCACACAGGTCAAGCAGGATGGTAAGACAACAGAATGAAGCTGGAGGAGAAGGACTGGAAGAGTCATTTATGGAGATGATTGCTAAGGCATGGAAGGAAGTCAGTGGGGAATTGATGGACCTGAGAGAAACTATATAAGCTGCGGACAGAACTAAGTGCAGCGCAAGAGGAGATAAAAAGCCTAAAAACAGGCCCTCCTCAGACTCTGGCCCAGGGGACCAACCCCCAGGTACCAGGAGATATAGCAATGGCAGGGACCGCAACAATTGGCCCAACCTTTGCTGAAATGCTGAAGAGCCCAGGAGCAATGTCCACAGTCAAGGAAGTTGTAATGAAAGCAGTAACCTCACGGGAGGCAGCTAGATGCACAAGCTAGCTAATGGAAAGGAAAAGAGCTGTAGTAGTGGTAGGTGTGAAGGAACAAGAGGGCTCCACAAGGGAGGAATCGAGGACTAAAGACAAAGCTGAAGTGGCAGGGATATTAAAGGAGATAGGAATGGAAGGCGCCGAACGAGACATAGAACAGTTTTCCGGATTGGCCAGTACAACAGAGACAAAAAGAGATTGATCAAGGTAGTATTCAAGAGCGAGGACATCAAAGAGGACGTCCTAGTAAAGAAGAGCAAACTGAGGTATGCAAGGAAGTACAAAGAGGTATATATTCAGAGGGACATGACCAGAGACGAGATAGTAAGGGCAGCAGATGCAAGGAAAAGGCGCAAGGAGAGGGAAGGGAGCCAGGGAACCTCAGCCTCCAACCCAGCAATCCCAGAGGGGAGTGGGGAGCCCCAATCCAGCAACCCAGGAACCCAAGGGGGGAATTCAACACCCCAGCCCACCACCCAATAGGGCCCTCCCTACCCCCAGCACAAACCCTTTCTTGCCCCTGCACAACGCCCATCAGGAAACCCAAATCCTCCCCCGCCCCTTACCCCAAGTAGCCCCTGCTTTCCCAGCTCCTGGTCTTCTCCCTGCCCCAAGCAGGCCTGAGCAAGACCAAAGCCCTCTATCCCCCACTCATCTCCCTCCAAACCCCTGTCAACTACACTGCAGGAGGGCGTGCCCTTTCCCCAAGCAATCCCTGCTCCTCACCCCTAGGACTTCTTCCTGCCCCAAGCAGGCCTGAGGAAGACCTAAGCCCTCCAACCCCCACTCCACCTCCCCCTGAACCCCTGGAAACTACCTCACAGGAGGAGGGGCCTACCCAAGTAGCAATGACCATAGAACAACTTCCTA
>WNGS01084777.1:77807-97980 GCA_020271785.1 Procambarus virginalis
TAGGTCAGCCCTGGCCACGTTTTTGTTAAAAATAGGGAACCTCTTATAAGGACGCAGTGTTATAAGAAGCACTGAGGGGGCCTCTACCAGAAACAAAGTGTTCAATGTAATGAAACTTTCTTTTCTGCTGGTGCCCCTTAGTTATCCCACGTCCTTGTCCTGTGAGGTGGAGTTAGTTTGTTTCGGACAGCTTCTATGTGAGGAAGTTGGCTGGATTGGGCCTTAAGGCTGGTATGTTTACATCATGACAGCCATCCATTGCACTATTTAACATCTATAGTATGAAAATTATCTGCTCTATCCTTGGGCTGGCATGTTTACATCATGACAGCCATCCATTGCACTATTTAACATCTATAGTATGAAAATTATCTGCTCTATCCTTGGGCTGGCATGTTTACATCATGACAGCCATCCATTGCACTATTTAACATCTATAGTATGAAAATTATCTGCTCTTTCCTTGGGCACCGTTAAAAAATTGTAATGAAAACATTTAAGTGTTGAATGAAATACCTTTTTTTGATGGGGCCTTTAGTAGCGACCTTGTGTTAAGCACTGGCTACGTTACGCTGTGGGGATAAGCATCAGACAATTTAATCTATTTGATCACAATTCCCCCATTTACATGGGGAAATTGTGTAAAACCCTGGTTTGTGTCTCGAAGAGACTGCAGGTTACATGGTAGGTCAGAATGGTTTCCCGGTTGCAATTCTTTTACCATGTCGTAGCTCAGTCGATTAAGGCAGCGTCTAGGATCCTCTCGGACGTAGGTTCGAACCCTCGTCACGTCCCTTGTCGATTTGTTCATATGATGCATCACTGTATTGTGATTTCTGTGTGTAATGAAGTAAGGGCAAAGAGGTAGAACAGCCTGTTGGCAGAGCTCGGGTGCAAAGGGGAATTGTGTAAAACCTTGTCTTTTGTCTCGAAGAGGTTGCAGGTTCCGTGGTAGGACAGGATGGTTTCCCGGTTGCAATTCTTTTACCATGTCGTAGCTCAGTCGATTAAGGCAGCATCTGGGATCCTCTCGGACATAGGTTCGAACCCTCATCACGACCCTTGTGGATTTGTTTATTTATTGATGTGCTTCTTGGGATATGGGCACTATACAACAAACTGCATATTCCAATTTTGGTCTCACAAAGTCATGAACAGTTACTTGATATTTCACCATCCATATAATTAAAAGCAATTCTGAAGTAGGAAAGCAACGTATAATCTCCTCTCATATTTATCATTGTGTGCTCCTCCAGTAACAGTCTACTATCCAAAGCCACCACTAGATTCTTTATTAGTTCTTTAATTCCTTTCCATGTATTATTTAAATTGTGTGTGGTCTATTTTTTTCAATTCCACATTCCATAACATGGCATTTATTCGTTTTGGATTTCATTTGCCATATGGTGTTCTAAGCACTTATTTTATCTATATCAATTTGCAAAGTGTTTGTACATACCCGGAATATAAAAAAATGTAGTATATTTACCTATGATATTTGTTTAATATATTTTGTTCCTAATTTAAAATAAAATTTGACAATTCTAATATTATTTAAAATAGCCCAAGCCAAATTTTAAGTGAGTGAAAGTGAATGTAAGTGAAACTTAAGGTAGCACCCAAAGGAAGCTTACACATATGTCTAAGAAACAAATAAAACTGGCAAAGTAAATAAAGTAAAGCACTACAGACTACAGGACATTTGCCATTTGATATCTCAATTTTAAATAGAGAAAATTCCAAACTCAAATGAGCATAAATACAGTGTAGAGTAACTTTTTGTTCTCTGGATCATTTCACCAATTAGGCCTGATTTCTGAGTAAACCTCCCAAATAAATAAAGAGGAATATTCAAATAAATACACTACTTCATTTATGTAAATAAATGGAAATATCAATTTGACTATTGACAACAACAAGAACAACATACCACAATCATTTTCGTCGGACGCATCACTGCAGTCAGGGTCTCTGTCACATCGCCAATTCATATCTATGCAAGTACCATCTGAGCACCTGAATTCGTTGTCTCTACACGTTTCACGATCTAAGAGAAACACAACATTAGTGACAAATACTGATTTTACACTAATACACAAAACATTTTAAATAAATGAAAAATATTCTCCGTCATTGACACTTTCTCGTCTCTTTGTGTTGCCTGTTACGACTCTGGGTTCCTCAGTTGGTAACCAGAGGTCAAATTGAACTAAATAAATTACTCTATTAGGGTGGACGCATGGCGAGGCATCTTTGTCTCTATCTTCCCTGCCAGATGTAAGACAATTCTTGTTTCTCACAGAGCATGTAAAGACTGAGCTTGGGGTTGATTATTAAATAATAAAATAGGCACCAACTATGTTTACAAATGACTAGAAAGTATTAGTGAAGTAGATCTGTGCAAACTTGGATATAGGGCTGCTGTACGATTAGTTGAGTAGTCTGCCAGCAACGAGCCAACTGGGGGAAGGAGACTGAGAGGGTCGCTCTCTCTGGGCTGGTGTTGTGGTGAAAGGAACCTTCTCCCCTTCCTCTCGTTTCTTTACTTTTGTGTCTTTGTTACCCAGCTAAGTATACTGTGTACCGTTCTCACTATCTGGCATAAACGTGTTCTATGTGTAGAGTATTATACTTTATATGAAATAGGTGTTCCTAGTGTTTATATTACTAGTTATTGCAAGGGGGTCCCAGTGGAACCACGTGGTCTCCCTACCCTAAGCTACCCAAGCTTCAAGGCTTCACTAGTAGAACTTTACCCTAGCTTGTGTACAGTGTAAACCTTGTATCCTGCCTACGTGGACCAAGGCTTTTAACGTAAGATAGTGTGGTAAAGTAATTATTATTATTGTTATTGGTGTGAATGTATATGGGGGTTGTTAAGGGGTTAATAAATATGTAAGTTAGTTAAAGGAGTATCCATTCTTCCTGTGTAGGAGATCTATGATCAACCTCTAGACTGACATTGTTTTTAGCCAATTATTCAACACTGCTTATAGTTTTATTTGGGGGCTGGGCCTTTTAGATCTCCCATATTGATAACTCTTCATGCTTACTATTGCCCCTACATCCAGTTAATACTAGATCCCCCATAGTGCAAGCCACTATTTATAACAAGTGGGGGCCTGTCCGGGAATAAGCTGTTATAAATAGTGGCTTGCACTATGGGGGATCTAGTATTAACAGAATGTAGGGGCAATAGTAAGCATTAAGAGTTATCAATATGGGAGAGGCCTTATCAATTGTCAGAGTGCCTCACTTTGTACGTGAGGTCCCCAGTCTTTTCTGTCACAATGTAGGGGCCTTCGTACTTGTGGGACATAGTGTTCCCTAGTCGAGGCTTTAACCCTTAAACTGCGCATGGCGTATATATACGCCCTGAGTAACATGTCCCACGGTGCGCATGGCGTATATATACGCCATAGGGTGCCACGCCCGATTCAAATGGCCCGCGGCTACACAGGGTTCACATTAGCTTCCTCAGGGCTCTTGTAAACAGACGCAATTTTAAAAAAAAATCGTGGGCAATATTCTCAGGTGTGAGAGGCACATTACTGTTGGAGCAACCAAGGCTGGCGCACGCAGCATGAGCGAGCAGCATAGCTGTTCAGCTTGTGACCACAGCATCGCCGAAAAATGTCAAAATAAATATATAATTGTTATTATTTAGTGATGACAATATTACAGATGACCCTGACTGTGATATAAATAACCAGGGTTGTGATAATAGCAAGATTGTTGTAATAATTAGCGCTGTGGGAGGAGTGATGCTGAGAGACTGAGGGAGACAGCATCGTTTACTGACTGTGTGGCCACCTGTTATTGTTTACATTCACCATACCAGCTCAGTGGTTCTCTATGGTGAACACAAATGTAGATACTTATATATAATGTGTGTATTAGTGTAATAACAGCAAAAGGATTATGCTGGGAGGAGCCATTTGGGTGACGGAGGTGACGTCGTCTGCACGATTTGTCTAGCTGTTTAGAGAGTGGCCACTATGCTCTTTGGGCGCACTACAAGCTTAGGTGTCCAGTTACGGTGCATAAAACATGTAGATATTTATATATAATATGTGTATATAGGGTAATAACACTGCAAACAGTATTGTTGGGGGAGAAAGTTTAGTGTGTGTGTGACCTTGAATGAGTGAGGGAGCCGCCAGCCGCCAGCTGTGTATACCGACGACTCTTAGTGCCTGAACTAACTATATCAGCTTAGCTGTACAGTTGTGGTGAACAAAATATATACATACTTATATATAACGTCTGTATATAGTGTAATAACACCACAAATGGTATTGTTGGGGGAGAAAGTTTAGTGCGTGTGTTGAGGGAGTGGCAGCGAGTGGCTGGCTGGTGTGTGGCGGTAACTCTTCGTTGCTTTTCGACTCTCAATACCAACTTAGTGGTTCGTTATGGTGACCAAAATATGCAGATACTTATATATAACCTGTGTATAGAGTGTAATAGCAGCAAAACTATTTGTTTATTGTTTTATGAACATAATAATTGAATTACTAATATGCACACCATACGTTTGAGTATAGCGATTATTCACCACTTTTATTATATAAATATATTACAATACACACTATTGAATAATATTACTGCAAAAAACTAAGAAAAAATCAATCGGAGACATTGAAACAATTAGGTAATAATATCTTTGTGGCAACTCCCATCTGTCAGCGCGGGTGACGCTGACCGGCCCTGACGACCGCTCTGTCAACGCCCACTTTTTGCCAGACTTCTTCGGTCAATTGCGCCCAAAATATGTCACCTACGATTTTTTTGCTATTTTTCCCGTGCTCAGGGGACACAAATTAACATGTTTAGAAGACGAAAAAAAAATTTTGAATTTTTTTTTCTTGCGCACAGGGGTGTAAATGTCCCCAGGACCCCTGAGCAGTGTAAGGGTTAATACCAGGACAGGGTCACCAGGCTGAAATAACCGCAACTTAGACTTAGCATCGTTTCGTTCTTTTATATTTTCTTGGGCCTTCCCAAGATACTTTAGTGCAGCAGCCTTGCAGTCCTTGAGTCTCTGGTGGTGTTGTGCAAAGAAAGCCGAACCTTCGGTTAACGTTACGTTCCCTAACAGATTCTCCTGTAACATTTGCAAGGGTCCTCGAACTTTATGGCCAAAGACTAACTCAAAAGGAGAACAACCCAGTGAACTTTGTATCCCCTCTCTAGCAGCAAACAAAACATACGGCAAGTTCTCATCCCAGAAGGTGTGGGAACTCTCGCACGATGTCTTCAACATCTGCTTCAGAGTTAGATGGAACCATTCAATTACCTCCTGACTCTATGGATGGTATGGGCTGGAAACCTTATGAGTTATTCCGTGGTCCTTACAAAATTGTTCAAAAATACCAGACTTAAAGTTGGTATCATTGTCAGTTTGCACGACCCGAGGCAGTCCAAAAGTGGAAAAAAATTGCAACATACGAGCAACAACAGTCTTTGCTCGGATGTTCCTTACAGCAAAAGCCTCTGGGTAACAGGTCGTGATACACATCATCGTGATTAGGTAAATATTACCAGACTTAGTTCTGGGTAATGGACCAACACAGTCCATTACCGGCACAACAATAGACCTCAGAGGAGCTTTAGGTGGAGTCTGGTTTGGTTTCCCAACAAGTTGACAAGCAATACATGCATTACAAAATTTTGCCACATCGCTTTTCAGCTTGGGCCAGAAAATATACTTTAAGATTTTGTGATACATAATATTAATACCTTGATGTCCCCCCATAGGATCATCATGGGCAGCTGACAAAACTCTTTCTCTATAGCAGGTCGGCAACATAACCTGGTGGACTACCTCCCACTCATTTGACAAGGGAGCACTCTGTGGTCTCCATTTTCTCATCAAAATCCGATCATTGTAGTAGTACCCAGTTGCTGTGTCTACAATTTCCTCCATAGAGACGGCTGCCTCATGACAATCTGCAAGGCTGGGGTCAGCTTTCTGTAACTCACTCAAGGAGGCGTCCAGGCCTTGGTCAGATGCCATTGGCCGAGGCTCAACAGTGTTCTCCTCCACCTCCTCACTATTCTCGGTAGGCGGCAGTGGCAGGCTCTCCACAATGTCCTCGGCCACGTCATCGAGTCGGGTCATGAATGTGTCCGCAAGGTTCACTTGGCTTTCACCACTCGGAAAGTCCCTCGAGTCCTCAGGATTTACCACCTTGGCACGCACAGGGCTGCCCTTACATTTAAGTCCCATAGACCTAGTCACCGAGCATGCAGGGTACACAACATTATCCTCTGCGGCGGGTAGATCCAGGGAAACCTTAGGTGTAGGCAACATAATAGGCAGTCTGGAGTCCCCTACCTTACCCCCTGCTAAATCATTACCCAATATTACATCAACATTAGGGAAAGGTAGGTACGAAGTGACTCCGACTGTACAAACACCCTTGTAGAAATCAAATTCCAGGGTAACCTTATGGAGGGGTACTGCTCGAGTATCACTAGTGACACCCTCGACCAGTACCACCTCTTCAGTGTCGAGAGTGTTGGCACCTTGCAAAGTACTCTCTAAAATTAAAGTCTGGATGGCACAGGTGTCTCGGAAGATCACCACATCCTTCCAGGAAGAACCCTCAGACAAAAGTAGTCTCCCTTTCGATAAGAATGGGGTAAGCAAGTCCAACCACTGTGGGTTGGAGGTCTTACTCCCTAACCCTTCAGAAGGCCTCAAGCCCTGTGTCACAACGAGAGCATTGGGTCTTTTTTCAGAGTATAGTTGCCAACAACGGCTAATAACGTGGTTTAGACGTTTACAGTGACCACTGTGACGGTGTTCCCCCCCTTATATTTCTCCCATGCCTGCTGTAAGAGTCATGTCCACTTTATCCGAACGTTCTCTACGTCGCGGGCATCAGTTTGATATATGTGGGGGAGTGTAGTGTTCTCGCAGTGGCGAGAAATTTGTAAAGCAAGAGTATTTTGGCCTGTGGTATAGGCCCTTTAGGACGCCAATAAGGCGCTGGCCCCTCCGTTTTGCCGCCAAAACTGTGTGACGTCAGTGACACCAGATTGGTCACCGTCAGCGACATGGCACTGGGAGCCAATGAAAACCTCCCTTGGCAAGTATGACGTCACGAAGGCAGGGGGGTCCGGTCATCGCGCCGTGGTGGCGCCATCAGTCTGACACAACACGTCAAGGTGGACAGATGTGTGAAGGTTGATCCTGTCAATCTGACAGTAGTACGCCGTTCCCGTGGATCTTACGCGTCACCCGTAGTCTGCAAGTACGCCGAGAGGTCTTCCTTCATTCCATGTGTGGACCGAAGAGGGAATTGACGGAATATTGAGCATCAAGTGCTCCTGGGTCGGGTGCTGTGCAGGTGAAGTCTAGGCAGTATCGTCTGGGACGTCTGATAGCTTCACAGTGACGACGTAGCACCTGGGCCAATCCACTGGGAAGCAGCGAAAGAAGATATTAATTGGGAATCCGTACGACTGCAGCCGAGAAGTAGGTTGGCAGCCGTAGCTGGGAGGAGAAGTTGACGGTCAGGAGACCGACTCCAACCCTACAAGACGTGGAGGAGGAGCACGGACCTGCGGAGGACAGAACACGGCGACGACACGTTTATTCTGGGACGTTGATTTGGGTTCCTGGAGGACACATGAGTGTGTGTGTGGGGGCGTTCCCTACACGAGGCGAGAGCCTGGACCAGGAGCTACAACTCAACTCTCACCGGAGGATAAGTGGAAGTAGGTGATTCTAGTTTCCCTCCCAATTCCCCTTTAGTCAGCTATATATACCTGGTTGATACCTGGTTGATGGGGGTTCTGGGAGTTCTTCTACTCCCCAAGCCCGGCCCGAGGCCAGGCTCGACTTGTGAGAGCTTGGTCCACCAGGCTGTTGCTTGGAGCGGCCCGCAGGCCCACATACCCACCACAGCCCGGCTGGTCCGGAACTTCTCTTAGAAAACAGTCCAGTTTTCTCTTGAAGATGTCCACGGTTGTTCCGGCAATATTTCTTATAGTCGCTGGGAGGATATTGAACAACCGCGGACCTCTGATGTTTATACAGTGTTCTCTGATTGTGCCTGTGGAACCTCTGCTCTTCACTGGTTCAATCTTGCATTTTCTTCCATATCGTTCACTCCAGTACGTTGTTATTTTACTGTGCAGATTTGGGACCTGGCCCTCCAGTATTTTCCATGTGTATATTATTTGGTATCTCTCTCGTCTCCTTTCTAGAGAGTACATTTGGAGAGCTTTAAGACGATCCCAATAATTTAGGTTCTTTATCTCGTCTATGCGTGCCGTATATGTTCTCTGTATTCCCTCTATTTCAGCAATCTCTCCTGCTCTGAAGGGGGAAGTGCGTACTGAGCAGTACTCAAGACGGACCAACACAAGTGACTTGAAGAGTACAACCATTGTGATGGGATCCCTGGATTTGAAAGTTCTCGTAATCCATCCGATCATTTTTCTGGCTGACGCAATAATTGCTTGGTTAAGCTCCCTAAACGTTAGATCGTCTGACATCATTATTCCCAAATCCTTGACATGCTGTTTTTCTACTATGGGAAGATTCGATTGTGTTTTGTACCCTGTATTATGTTTCAGATCCTCATTTTTGCCGTACCTGAGTACCTGAAATTTATCACTGTTAAACATCATGTTATTTTCTGCTGCCCAATCGAAAACTTTGTTGACATCTGCTTGTAGTTTTTCAATGTCTTCAGCAGAGGTAATTTTCATGCTGATTTTTGTGTCATCTGCAAAGGACGACACGAAGCTGTGACGTGTATTTTTGTCTATATCAGATATGAGAATAAGGAACAGTAGCGGTGCAAGGACTGTACCTTGAGGTACAGAGCTTTTAACATCGCTAGGACTCGATTTTATCTGATTGACTGTTACTCTTTGTGTTCTGTTCGACAGGAAATTGAGTATCCAGCGTCCTACTTTCCAGTTATTCCCATTGACCTCATTTTGTGAGCTATCACCCCATGGTCACATTTGTCGAACGCCTTTGCAAAGTCTGTGTATACAACATCAGCATTTTGCTTTTCTTCTAGGGCTTCTGTGATTTTGTCATAGTGGTTGAGTAACTGTGACAGACAGGATCTTCCCGCTCTAAATCCATGTTGTCCTGGGTTGTGCAATTCATTGTTTTCCATAAAACTAGAAATTTGATTCCTAATCACTCTTTCAAACACTTTTATTATGTGTGATGTTATTGCAACTGGCCTATAATTTTTTGCCAAGGCTTTACTCCCCCCCTTGTGCAACGGAGCTATATCTGCAGATTTAAGTGCTGCTGGTATCTCCCCTGTATCCAGGCTCTTTCTCCATATTATGCTGAGTGCTCTCGCTACTGGTACTTTACATTTCTTTATGAATATTGAATTCCATGAGTCAGGCCCAGGAGCTGAGTGCATAGGCATATTGTCAATTTCTCTTTCAAAGTCTTCCGAGTTTGTGATAATATCCGTTTTATTATCTGCAGCTTGAATGTCATTCATAAAGAAGCTATCTGGGTCATCAACTTTCATGTTGTTTATTGGTGTGCTAATCATAGCCTCATACTGGCTTCTTAGAATTTCACTAATCTCTTTGTCGTCCTCTGTGTACGTACCTTCATTTGTAATTAACGGTCCAATACTGGTCGAGGTTTTGGATTTTGATTTGCGTATGTGAAAAAATATTTAAGATTTTCCTTATCTCTTGTATAGCTTTCTGTTCCAATTCCATTTCCTCAGACTCATATGATCGCTTCAACGTTTGTTCTATTTCTTCGATCTCCCTGCTTAGGCTTATTTTCCTTGCTTGTGATAGTTGTGTCTGCCGAAGCATTTCCGTTATTTTTTTTCCTTTATTTTTTTCCTTAGCCAGAGTATCTTTATCCATATATTTAGCCAGAGTATCTTTCATGTAGTGAGCAAGTCTCACCTAGGTCTGTGTCACAGTAAGGCACAGTTGTGCAGAGTGAGGCTGTATAGAGCACTCACGGTATTTATATATATATGTGGTGTGTGCAGGTACCTGGATTGATTGAAGAATTTACTGTGTCGATGATTTCTTTCATGTGACTTTACTATGATAACTTAGAGAGAGAATATATATATATATATATATATATATATATATATATATATACAAGTGTACCATTTATTGGTGTTAGGCTATGTGCCCAGTATTTATATTATTACTATTATTGATATCTATGATTTATCTATATATATATATATATATATATATATATATATATATATATATATATATATATACATGCTTGTGTGTTGAATAATTTTTCATGTGTGCAGTGATCAATTGAATATTCGCCTACGAAAGGAATTACTGAGAACTCCAGTATTATATCTTGTTGCCTTCGTTATCATTATATGAAGTACAGTGTGTTACGCCATGATAGTGAATTGTTATGTTCATTAAAATAGAAATGTTTGATTGAGCTCAAGATCGGTGCAGTGAATCATTTACGTGCTGTGGCCATTGTTGCAAATATTGTGTTGTTGGACACTTAGTGACTCTTGAGAATTTAAAGAAACAGGCGCATAACGCCAACAAGCAAATAGTGCAGTGAGAGATCACGCAGTGAGGGGGGGGGTCGCTCAGCTGATTTTGACGTTGACGTGAGGGGGAGCATTGCCATCTTGGTGTGTTCCTGATTATACGTCCAGAGCGAGCGACTTTTTGTACTAGCTGTTTGCTTGTTGATATAAGAATATGATGTCTTGAGTTTTAAGTAAAATACAAAATACCTTGGCGTATGTATCATCCCCTCCACAAATCTTGTGGCTATATAATACTTGGAAGGAAATAGAGTGATAGAAATAAATTCCTGCCTGATAATCAGCTCTATTGAGTGTGCTATTGCCACTGTTACCACAATTCTGCAATACCACTGAAGTGTTACTGGACACAGGAAACACCAGTTGGCGACCTTGCAGATTGTATTAGAGCCCTTGTCGGGGCGGGCACACAGTTGAAAGTGAGCAAGCTGTGTTTCCACTTATTCTCTGGCTAAAGAGGCCGGCTGGGGATCGACTGGGATACTCTCCGGGTGTGCAGTGGCGCCGCGAGGATTGAGTGAAGACCCGCAGGGCTACGGTGAGTTACGGTTATCGACAATAGTGCGACCGTTGAGAGGATATCTTGTAGATACTGTTGCTCACCCTCTTACTGTGAACCCCGACATTGGCGACCGTGACAGGACATCCGGGATAAAGTCCTTGTATACCGTTGCTCACCCTGGGAACCCCGACACCACAGATACGTCGGGGAGAAGAGACATTACTAACAGAGTTACCCTTCGGTTCACCCTTAGGTGCTGTGGGCTAGACACTTTAACAGGGTTAGTTATGTCTGAAACAGAAGGTGCATTAGTTAAAGGGTTAGAATGAGCTGGTCTGGACTGGCTGTGGGTATAAGGTTTGCTACTCTGTGGGGTATAATTATTTTTATTGGGCCTTTTGCCCGCCAACTGGTAGTTTTCTGCCATCTTGGCCAAATCCCCTATTTTAGAATCTACCTCTATCCTTCCTCTAATGTACTGTGCTACATTCTCTGGCATATTATCTATAAACTGTTGCATTAAAATTAAATACTTCAGTGCCTCATATGTTTCGGCTTTAGCCGAGCGAATCCATTTATCAAACAATCTAATTTGATCATTAGCAAATTCAGTGAGCAGTTGGTTGTGAGTAGGCCTAAGGTTGCGATAAGCTTGGCGGTGAGCTTCAGGAGTAATTTCATATGCCCTCAAAATTCGTTCCCTGACTTTATCATATTCAAAACACTCGTCGTCAGGCATATTTATAAAAATATCTTGGGCTTTACCCCTAAGTCTTCCCTGTAGGATTTTCACCCACTCTTCCTTTGGCCAGGTCATGGACATGGCCAATCTCTGAAAATGGTTGAAAAACCTTTCAGGGTCCGACTCTGAAAATTCAGGCAAGTTATGCTTTTCCTCATAATGCCTGGGGTTTGAATCCCAAGCAGGTGGTAGTCCAGTGACATTCGTTCTAATTCTAGCCTCCTCGGTTTTGAGTCTTTGCTCCTCTAATTTTATTTTTGCTAACTCTAGAGCTAACTCTCTGTCCCTATGAGCTGCACTTTCCGCTTGGCTAGGCTGACATAAAGGTGTATCACTTGCCAATAGTTCTTGATCAACACAATGTTGTACTATTTCATTCACCAAAGTCCACTTTTTATCCTCGTCATTTAATTCTAGGCCAAATTCCTTGCCTAACAATACTAAATTTGACTTGGTAAGTTTCTTTATCTCTACCACTGAAGGATCCTTTGCCAGTTTCTGCATTTCAGATGCCATCACTAATAATTTTAGCTCCTAGCAAAGGGAAAAAAAATTTAAAAACTAAGAATTGGAAAAAAACAAAAATTTGCACGGCCCCTAACACAAGGCCACACTAACCTCAATCGTGAAGGGATCCAGCTGGGTGTCCAGTCAGTGTAAGAATATCCTTAGGTAGATGAGCTGGGCTGTTTAATAATCGACTGTTTAATAAAAATTCCAAACTTAAATGAGCATAAATACAGTGTAGAGTAACTTCTTGTTCTCTGGATCATTTCACCAATTAGACCTGATCTCTGAGTAAATCTCTCAAATAAATAAAGAGGAATATTCAAATAAAGACACTACCTCATTTATGTAAATAAATGGAAATATCAATTTGACTATTGACAACAACAAGAACAACATACAACAATCATTTTCGTCGGACGCATCACTGCAGTCAGGCTCACTGTCACATCGCCAATTCATTTCTATGCAAGCACCATCTGAGCACCTGAATTCGTTGTCTCTACACGTTTCACGATCTAAGAGAAACACAACATTAGTGACAAATACTGATTTTACACTAATACACAAAACATTTTAAATAAATGAAAAATTTTCTCCGTCATTGACACTTTCTCTTCTCTTTGTGTTGTCCATAAACACACAGTTTGATGAAATATTTAAGTCAAACACTAAACTGTAATGACATTGTTTCAGTTGAAATTCCATCCTTTTTAAGCATCTGTTTTATATATGTTAAAAATTTTGTCAAGAGCAGATATTTCATTAATGTATTAGAATATTCTTCATAAAAATTAGGTCTATACCAGAACCAAATTTCGATATTTAAAATTTCTAAATATAAAAGCCTCAAGCTATGACAAGTTTCAGGCTATGAGATCATATTACAAATAAAATATATTTTCAACATTGTAAGTATTAATCACATGTGGATGGATAGAGAATGATATGCCTATGTCATGATATCTCGTAATATGAACCGAGCTGTGTAATGACTATAACGTGATTAAGAATTCATGAAGCATAATGATTTGAGAGTATAATCAATACAGAAGAAAGGAAAGGTGAGGGAGGAAGAGCAGGAATAACTTTTCTGATGTTTGAATGCTTTATTGTATCTAGGCACACAGTTGTAGATTGAGATGGCTTCCGTGACTACTACCATCAGCACATTCCACTTGTTGACCAACATACAGGATATGAGTACTACATTTATCCGACTCATTTTGATTTCTAGCTTCCCCTTATGATCTATTGTCCTCCTTTCTCTCATTCACAAGTGGTTTTCTATTACCGTCAATATTTTGTATATATTGATCCCTTTTGTTCTTGCTCTCCAATCGTGTTCTGAGATTCAGTTCCCTTAACCTGTCCTCAAAACTCAATTCTCTTAACTCTGACACCAGTGTTGTTGTAAACATTTGCCTTTTTTTAGCCTAGTTTTGCAATCACCTAAGTGTAGTCACAGGACGAAAACTTCAAAGTGTCCCGCTTTCTAAGTACTCTTGTCATTTGATGATTTGAAACTTCTAATGGTTTTAGCATCCACCGCCTCCTCACTTAACTACTACTTCGACCATCTACCACTCTGTTTGCAAAAGAGAACATTCTAATATTTTTCTACACCTTTGCTTCCTTAGCTTGAGTCTGTGGTGTTTGTGTAAGCTCAGGAAGTCTTGGTTGTAAGGTTGATGTAAAGTCATTCCTGGTTACTGACTTTAATACTTAAACTGATTACATGACTAGTAGCTCCCAAGCTGGTAGGCGTCCTGTACACTCTGTTTACCTCCTCTCTACTCTCTCTCTACTGGCGTCCCAGCCGCAACAACAAACAAACGGGTGGTACCGTTTCTATGAACATGACATCCCTCCTTTTCTTTAAAAAGAATGAATACAGGATGTCTACCATGCTTGTAGCACAAAGCAAAGTTATTGACACAAAGTAAGTTATTAACATATCAAGAGATATTGCATACATTTAACATTAATTAAGCACACAAAGAATTTAAACAACTTAATCTTTACCACAAAGGATTTCAATGTTAAAAATACATATGCAATGTTAAACAAACATGAAAGAAACTGTAATACAAAGTTACAAAATATTGAATGAGAGATCTGCATTATTCAAGCAATATTAAATTTAGTTTAGCATAATAAGTAAATACTTTGCATTATATAGAAACACAATTAATCATCAAATCGTGTAGGGCGTTTAACATGACGTTTAGGACGAGAGTCCTTGAGTACAAGAACATCACTTGATGAATTGTTTGTCGGGTTACAGCTCATTTTTTCTTTTTCCTTTGTACGACTTTTCACTTCATCATTTTCTACACTAGTTGGAATCACTTTGAAATAAGCCATATTACGTGTTTATGATCTCTATTACTCGCTGTTACCATAGTTCCTTTTACACTAATCACTTTATATGGTTTTGTATCATACGGCATATGTAGCTTTCCCTCTTTTTTCTTTTTAACGAGAACAGTATCTCCAACCTTTATGAATTGTTCCTTTGCACATTGATCATGAGCAATTTTCATTTTGCCCTTGGCTAGTGCATCCTTCTGAGCGAGACGTTTATCCGTTACCTTGGCTGGCATGACAGGTAGTGCGATTCTCATAGGACGTCCAAATAAAAGTTCGCCAGGCGACTTGCCCAGTGTTCCATGCGGTGTTGCACGGTAGTTCCTGAGAAAAGCATACATAGCTTGTTTCCAGGATCGTCCTTCGGCATGAGCACAGCGTACCGCTTTCATGAGAGGTTGCACTGAATCTCTCGACTTCTCCATTTGCTTGAGGATGTAGTGGCATCACACGGCGGTGTTTGAATCCAATATGCTCAGCAAAGTTGACGAAGTCTTGTCCATTGAATGGCGGTCCATTGTCTGTCTTGACAACTTCAGGAATGCCAAAGTTTGAAAAGATCTTGTCGAGTTTCGGGATGACAGCCTTTGCAGATGTGGAAGTGATGATTTCTACTTCTGGATAACGTGAGTGATCATCAATGACTACCATCAAGTACTCTCCAGTTGGTAGCGGTCCACAGAAGTCCATCGATACTTCCGTCCATGGTGCAGCAGGTAGTGGTGAAGGTTGTAGAGGTGTTGGTCTTGAAGTATCCACTGCAGCTTGGCAAGGGACACAGGCATCATGCATGTCCTTTGCTTGACGATCAATGCCAGGAAACCATACCTTTTCTCGTAGCAGCTGTTTGGTCTTAACAAGACCTTGGTGTCCTTGATGTGCAAGCTTCAGAGCACGTTGCTGGAGAACAGCTGGAATGACGATACGAGTACCTCGCAGCACGGTGTCGCGTTGTTGCGTAACACTTAATTCTGTCTGGATGCGTTCAAGTGCTTTGAATGCATCTTGGTCAACTCCTGAGGGTGGGATGCGTGGAAACTTTTTCTTAGTCAATGCATCCACTGTTGCTTGCAGAGTTGGGTCCTCTAGGGTTGCAGTACGTATTTCATCAAGAGTGAGAGCCTTAGGGACTGCATCACAGGTTACAGAGTGTACATATTCCTCGGCAACTTGCTGATGCTTGGTGATGGTGAAACTGTTGGCAGGATGTCGACTGATGTAATCAGCGGGATTGCCTGCACCCGGCTTGTATTTCACCGTAAAGTTGTATGGTTGCAGACGAAGAGCCCATCTCTCAATGCGAGCTGGTGGTTTGGACTTTGGATTATTGAAGATGGTCTCCAACGGTTTGTGGTCAGTGACTATCGTGGTGAAGGGTGCACCAAGCAGATACACATTGAAGTGTTCACAGCCCCATACAAGAGCAAGAGCTTCCTTCTCTGTCTGACTGTATCGTTGCTCAACATCTGTGAGAGAACGGCTGGCGTAGGCAATTACTACTCTGGAATCTGGTTGACCAGGTTTGTGTTGGGCTAACACAGCACCTAAACCAACAGGACTAGCATCCACCGTTAACTCAGTGTCCATTGATGGATCAAAGTATGCAGCAGTCGCATTTTCTACTAGTGCATCTTTCACAGCATCAAATGCATTTTGCTCGATATCGCTCCAGTACCATGATGCATTTTTCTTCAGGAGCTCACGTAGAGGCTTCGTAATGGTAGCAAAATCTGGAATGAAGCGAGAACAGTAGTTTGCCATTCCCAGAAAACTATGTACTTCAGTGGATGTTGAAGGAGGTGCAGCATTCTTGATATCTGCAACTTTCTTAGGATCTGGAGACAGACCTTTGTCACTAAGTACATGTCCAAAGAATTCAATTTTATGTTGATTGAACTCACACTTTGCTCGGCTTAGCGTCAAATTCTTTTCTCGTAAGCGTTGCAATGTTGCACGAAGAGCTTTGTCGTGTTCAGCTTGGGTACGGCCATAAACAATGATGTCATCAGACATGTTGTCAGCATTAGGTATATCTTGCAATACCTGGCTGATGATGTGCTGGAATACCTCAGCAGCACTGTTAATACCAAAACTCAGGCGCTTGTACCTATACAGACCTCGATGTGTCGTAAACGTTGTGATGAATCGACTGTCATCATCAAGTTCAACCTGATGATAGCCCTTGTTTAAATCTAACTTGCTGAATACAGTTGCACCATTCAAGCGGTAGATCATATCATCTACAGTGGGTGTAGGATGGCGTTCACGCATTATTGCCTTGTTGGGAACACGCATGTCTACACAAATGCGTATCTCATCTGGATTCTTCGGCTTTGGTGGAGTGACAATTGGGCTTACCCATGGTGTTGGGCCTGTTACCGGTTCAATGATATCTAGTTCTATCAGCCTATCCAGTTCGGCATCGACTTTTTGCGAGTATGGAATGGTTGTCGGCGATGTGGTTGGGCAACTGGAATTACATCTGGGTTGATATGCAGATGTACTTTGCTATCAGTATAACAACCTATGGATTTAAATCGATCAGAAATTCAGCAACAATGGCATCAACATTGTTTGCAGATTCCACTGCTACAGCATTAGAAAGCTGAAGTAGCCCCAATTTGGTTGAAGTCTTGTAACTGAGTAACTCCTTTGCATTCCTAACAACATGGAATGTAGTAATGAGCATTGCACTCTTTGACTTAATCTCTGCAGTGAAAGTTCCAATCACTGGTAAGGCTACCTTTGAAGCATAGGCAGTGGCTTTGCCATTGTAGTTTTCAAGCTTTGGGAACTGTTTTTTAAATTTTTCATAGTGGCACTCAGCAATGGTGTCAATGTTTGATCCAGTGTCAATGAGAATTTTGAGACAAATGCCAGCAATGTATACTATAGTCTCTGGTTGTTTGGAAGATCATTCCATTCTGTGATTGCTTGTACTCCACAAATGTAATCACATTCACTGTCATCTGAGACTGGTTGTAATGAAATGTTGTCTTGTATATTATTAACATTCTGGATATGAGGTGCAATATTGTGTTTGCCACCTCGACTCCTATGACTTGATCCTCGTACATTGCTTTTATTTATTGATTGTGGTTTCTTTAGTGCGGAACGACACATAGCACCAAAATGACCTAGTTTTCTACACTCATAGCACTTCTTACCTTGTGCAGGACAAACATTATCTTGGTGTGGGTAGTCTCCTCCACAATTGTAACATTTATTGTTGACACTCTCTGATGTGAGTCGTTGTGACTGCTTGAGTCTTGTTCCACGACTCCAGTTGTGATGTGGTTCTCGGCTCAATTTGCTGTTAGGTTTGGCATGATATCTTCTATGATCATGGTGTCCTCCCTGAACCTTAAGTACCTCATCACTGTTAGTAACAGTGGCAGAACCGTTGTTGGCACTGCACTCCATGACACGAGCATCACGTGCAGCATCTTCCATTCGACGAGCCATATCCAGTATCTTGGTAAGAAAACTTTCATCATCAACAAGTTCTAGAGCTCTTCGACGGAGACGTGTAGATGTGCATGTTTCAATTATTTGCTGTTTGATTTCTTTGTCAACATCAGCAAACTCACAGTGAGCTGTTAAACCCTGCAGACGTGTATGGTATTGATCACAATTTCATTAGAGAGTTGTTTGGCTCTCCTGAAATGCATAATTTCCATAGCAGTATTTTGCCTTGGTTTGAAGTGCTCTTAAAATTTGGCCTGGCAGTGTCATAATCTTTGGCACCACCAGTGTCTTTCAGTGTATCAAAGATGTCACAAACTCTATCACCTGCATAATGAAGTAGAAAGGCACGCTTTCTTTCAGCACTTTTGATGTCAGAAACTATCAACAAATTTTCAAACCTTTTAAGCCATTTGACCCACCTCTGTGACAGGTTTGTCTGGTCACAGTCAGGATCAAATGCAGGAAACTGAGGTATATTTGCCATTTTTACTGAATAAATGTAAACTTATCACTTAAATGTTCCTCAGAATATATAACACTTACTGCACTGTATATGTTATTTAAGAATTCACTGTAATTACTTTAATTTTGCAAAGCACACAAGCATTTTAATGCAAAGTTCACAACAGTGCACAATGTAGCAGCAACTGACTTCTTACCTAGCCCTTGTGTACATGTACTCACCTAATTGTGCTGTGGGGGGTGAGCTTTGGCTCTTTGGTCCCGCCACTCAACTGTCAATCAACTGTGTACAGGTTCCTGAGCCTACTGGGCTCTATCATATCTACATTTGCAACTGTGTATGGAGTCAGCCTCCATCACATCACTTCCTAGTGCATTCCATTTATTACAACTCTGACACTGAAAAATTCTTTCTAACGTCTCTGTGGCTCATCTGGGTACTAAGTTTCCACCTGTGTCCCTTGTTCGTGTCCCACCCATGCTGAAGAGTTTGCCTTTGTCCACCCCTGTCAATTCCCCTGAGAATTTTGTAGGTGGTTATCATGTCTCCCCTTACTCTTCTGTTTTCCAGGGATGTGAGGTTCAGCTCCTTTAGCCTTTCCTCGTAGCTCAATCCTCTAAGTTCCGGGACGAGCCTGGTGGCATACCGCTGAATCTTCTCCAACTTTGTCTTGTGTTTAACTAGGTATGGACTCCAGGCTGGGGCTGCATACTCCAGGATTGGTCTTACATAAGTGGTATACAGGGTTCTGAAAGATTCCTTACACAAGTTTCTAAAGGCAGTTCTTATGTTGGCCAGTCTAGCATATGCCGCTGATGATATTCTTTTGATGTGGGCTTCTGGGGACAGGTTCGGTGTGATATCACCCCCAGATCTTTCTCTCTATTTGACTCTTGCAGGATTTCACCTCCCAGATGATACCTTGTGTTCAGCCTCCTGCTCCCTTCTCCTAATTTCATCACCTTACACTTTCCCGAGTTGAACTTTACAGCCATTTTCTAGACCATTCCTCCAGTTTACCCAGGTCATCCTGTAGTCTCTGTCTATCTTCATCCGTCTTGATTCTTCTCATAATTTTTGCATCATCAGCAAACATTGAGAGGAATGAGTCTATACCCTCCGGAAGATCGTTCACATATATTAGAAACAGGATGGGTCCAAGTACTGAGCCCTGTGGGACTCCGCTGGTGACATCTCGCCACTCTGATGTCTCCCCCCTCACCGTTACTCGCTGTTTCCTGTTGCTTAAGTACTCCCTTATCCACTGGAGCACCTTCCTTTTTACTCCTGCCTGTTGCTCCAACTTTTTAACAGCCTTTGTGCAGTACTGTGTCAAAGGCTTTTTGGCAATCCAGGAAAATGCAGTCAGCCCACCCTTCTCTTTCCTGCCTAATTTTTGTTGCCTGGTCATAAAATTCTATTAAACCTGTGAGGCACGATTTACCATCCCTGAACCCATGTTGGTGGTGCGTTACAAAGTTATTTCCCTCCAGATACTCTACGAGCCTTTTCCTCACGATCTTCTCCACCACCTTGCATGGTATACAAGTTAAGGAAAC
>WNGS01084777.1:98980-115569 GCA_020271785.1 Procambarus virginalis
AACTTTTCTGATGTTTGAATGCTTTATTGTATCTAGGCACACAGTTGTAGATTGAGATGGCTTCCGTGACTACTACCATCAGCACATCCACTTGTTGACCAACATACAACAGGATATGGAGTACTACATTTATCCGACTCATTTGATTCTAGCTTCCCCTTATGATCTATTGTCCTCCTTTCTCTCATTCACAAGTGGTTTTCTATTACCGTCAATATTTTGTATATATTGATCCCTTTTGTTCTTGCTCTCCAATCGTGTTGTGAGATTCAGTTCCCTTAACCTGTCCTCAAAACTCAATCTCTTAACTCTGACACCAGTGTTGTTGTAAACATTTGCCTTTTTTTAGCCTAGTTTTGCAATCACCTAAGTGTAGTCACAGGACGAAAACTTCAAAGTGTCCCGCTTTCTAAGTACTCTTTGTCATATGATGATTTGAAACTTCTAATGGTTTTAGCATCCACCGCCTCCTCACTTAACTACTACTTCGACCATCTACCACTCTGTTTGCAAAGAGAACATTCTAATATTTTTTCTACACCTTTGCTTCCTTAGCTTGAGTCTGTGGTGTTTGTGTAAGCTCAGGAAGTCTTGGTTGTAAGGTTGATGTAAAGTCATTCCTGGTTACTGACTTTAATACTTAAACTGATTACATGACTAGTAGCTCCCAAGCTGGTAGGCGTCCTGTACACTCTGTTTACCTCTCTCTACTCTCTCTACTGGCGTCCCAGCCGCAACAACAAAACAACGGGTGGTACCGTTTTCTATGAACATGACATCCCTCCTTTTCTTTAAAAAGAATGAATACAGGATGTCTACCATGCTTGTAGCACAAAGCAAAGTTATTGACACAAAGTAAGTTATTAACATATCAAGAGATATTGCATACATTTAACATTAATTAAGCACACAAAGAATTTAAACAACTTAATCTTTACCACAAAGGATTTCAATGTTAAAAATACATATGCAATGTTAAACAAACATGAAAGAAACTGTAATACAAAGTTACAAAATATTGAATGAGAGATCTGCATTATTCAAGCAATATTAAATTTAGTTTAGCATAATAAGTAAATACTTTGCATTACATAGAAACACAATTAATCATCAAATCGTGTAGGGCGTTTAACATGACGTTTAGGACGAGAGTCCTTGAGTACAAGAACATCACTTGATGAATTGTTTATCGGGTTACAGCTCATTTTTTCTTTTTCCTTTGTACGACTTTTCACTTCATCATTTTCTACACTAGTTGGAATCACTTTGAAATAAGCCATATTACGTGTTTATGATCTCTATTACTCGCTGTTACCATAGTTCCTTTTACACTAATCACTTTATATGGTTTTGTATCATACGGCATATCTAGCTTTCCCTCTTTTTTCTTTTTAACGAGAACAGTATCTCCAACCTTTATGAATTGTTCCTTTGCACGTTGATCATGAGCAATTTTCATTTTGTCCTTGGCTAGTGCATCCTTCTGAGCGAGACGTTTATCCGTTACCTTGGCTGGCATGACAGGTAGTGCGATTCTCATAGGACGTCCAAATAAAAGTTCGCCAGGCGACTTGCCCAGTGTTCCATGCGGTGTTGTACGGTAGTTCCTGAGAAAAGCATACATAGCTTGTTTCCAGGATCGTCCTTCGGCATGAGCACAGCGTACCGCTTTCATGAGAGGTTGCATGAATCTCTCGACTTCTCCATTTGCTTGAGGATGTAGTGGCATCACACGGCGGTGTTTGAATCCAATATGCTCAGCAAAGTTGACGAAGTCTTGTCCATTGAATGGCGGTCCATTGTCCGTCTTGACAACTTCAGGAATGCCAAAGTTTGAAAAGATCTTGTCGAGTTTCGGGATGACAGCCTTTGCAGATGTGGAAGTGATGATTTCTACTTCTGGATAACGTGAGTGATCATCAATGACTACCATCAAGTACTCTCCAGTTGGTAGCGGTCCACAGAAGTCCATCGATACTTCCGTCCATGGTGCAGCAGGTAGTGGTGAAGGTTGTAGAGGTGTTGGTCTTGAAGTATCCACTGCAGCTTGGCAAGGGACACAGGCATCATGCATGTCCTTGCTTGACGATCAATGCCAGGAAACCACACCTTTTCTCGTAGCAGCTGTTTGGTCCTAACAAGACCTTGGTGTCCTTGATGTGCAAGCTTCAGAGCACGTTGCTGGAGAACAGCTGGAATGACGATACGAGTACCTCGCAGCACGGTGTCGCGTTGTTGCGTAACACTTAATTCTGTCTGGATGCGTTCAAGTGCTTTGAATGCATCTTGGTCAACTCCTGAGGGTGGGATGCGTGGAAACTTTTTCTTAGTCAATGCATCCACTGTTGCTTGCAGAGTTGGGTCCTCTAGGGTTGCAGTACGTATTTCATCAAGAGTGAGAGCCTTAGGGACTGCATCACAGGTTACAGAGTGTACATATTCCTCGGCAACTTGCTGATGCTTGGTGATGGTGAAACTGTTGGCAGGATGTCGACTGATGTAATCAGCGGGATTGCCTGCACCCGGCTTGTATTTCACCGTAAAGTTGTATGGTTGCAGACGAAGAGCCCATCTCTCAATGCGAGCTGGTGGTTTGGACTTTGGATTATTGAAGATGGTCTCCAACGGTTTGTGGTCAGTGACTATCGTGGTGAAGGGTGCACCAAGCAGATACACATTGAAGTGTTCACAGCCCCATACAAGAGCAAGAGCTTCCTTCTCTGTCTGACTGTATCGTTGCTCAACATCTGTGAGAGAACGGCTGGCGTAGGCAATTACTACTCTGGAATCTGGTTGACCAGGTTTGTGTTGGGCTAACACAGCACCTAAACCAACAGGACTAGCATCCACCGTTAACTCAGTGTCCATTGATGGATCAAAGTACGCAGCAGTCGCATTTTCTACTAGTGCATCTTTCACAGCATCCAATGCATTTTGCTCGATATCGCTCCAGTACCATGATGCATTTTTCTTCAGGAGCTCACGTAGAGGCTTCGTAATGGTAGCAAAATCTGGAATGAAGCGAGAACAGTAGTTTGCCATTCCCAGAAAACTATGTACTTCAGTGGATGTTGAAGGAGGTGCAGCATTCTTGATATCTGCAACTTTCTTAGGATCTGGAGACAGACCTTTGTCACAAAGTACATGTCCAAAGAATTCAATTTTATGTTGATTGAACTCACACTTTGCTCGGCTTAGCGTCAAATTCTTTTCTCGTAAGCGTTGCAATGTTGCACGAAGAGCTTTGTCGTGTTCAGCTTGGGTACGGCCATAAACAATGATGTCATCAGACATGTTGTCAGCATTAGGTATATCTTGCAATACCTGGCTGATGATGTGCTGGAATACTTCAGCAGCACTGTTAATGCCAAAACTCAGGCGCTTGTACCTATACAGACCTCGATGTGTCGTAAACGTTGTGATGAATCGACTCTCATCATCAAGTTCAAGCTGATGATAGCCCTTGTTTAAATCTAACTAGCTGAATACAGTTGCACCATTCAAGTGGTAGATCATATCATCTACAGTGGGTGTAGGATGGCGTTCACGCATTATTGCCTTGTTGGGAACACGCATGTCTACACAAATGCGTATCTCATCTGGATTCTTCGGCTTTGGTGGAGTGACAATTGGGCTTACCCATGGTGTTGGGCCTGTTACCGGTTCAATGATATCTAGTTCTATCAGCCTATCTAGTTCGGCATCGACTTTTTTGCAAGTATGGAATGGCTGTCGGCGATGTGGTTGGGCAACTGGAATTACATCTGGGTTGATATGCAGATGTACTTTGCTATCAGTATAACAACCTATGGATTTAAATCGATCAGAAAATTCAGCAACAATGGCATCAACATTGTTTGCAGATTCCACTGCTACAGCATTAGAAAGCTGAAGTAGCCCCAATTTGGCTGAAGTCTTGTAACTGAGTAGAGACTCCTTTGCATTCCTAACAACATGGAATGTAGTAGTGAGCATTGCACTCTTTGACTTAATCTCTGCAGTGAAAGTTCCAATCACTGGTAAGGCTACCTTTGAAGCATTGGCAGTGGCTTTGCCATTGTAGTTTTCAAGCTTTGGGAACTGTTTTTTAAATTTTTTATAGTGGCACACAGCAATGGTGTCAATGTTTGATCCAGTGTCAATGAGAACATTGAGACAAATACGAGCAATGTTTACTATAGTCTCTTGGTTGTTTGGAAGATCATTCCATTCTGTGATTGCTTGTACTCCACAAATGTAATCACATTCACTGTCATCTGAGACGGGTTGTAATGAAATGTTGTCTTGTATATTATTAACATTCTGGATATGAGGTGCAATATTGTGTTTGCCACCTCGACTCCTATGACTTGATCCTCGTACATTGCTTTTATTTATTGATTGTGGTTTCTTTAGTGCGGAACGACACATAGCACCGAAATGACCTAGTTTTCTACACTCATAGCACTTCTTACCTTGTGCAGGACAAACATTATCTTGGTGTGGGTAGTCTCCTCCACAATTGTAACATTTATTGTTGACACTCTCTGATGTGAGTCGTTGTGACTGCTTGAGTCTTGTTCCACGACTCCAGTTGTGATGTGGTTCTCGGCTCAATTTGCTGTTAGGTTTGGCATGATATCTTCTATGATCACGGTGTCCTCCCTGAACCTTAAGTACCTCATCACTGTTAGTAACAGTGGCAGAACCGTTGTTGGCACTACACTCCATGACACGAGCATCACGTGCAGCATCTTCCATTCGACGAGCCATATCCAGTATCTTGGTAAGAAAACTTTCATCATCAACAAGTTCTAGAGCTCTTCGACGGAGACGTGTAGATGTGCATGTTTCAATTATTTGCTGTTTGATTTCTTTATCAACATCAGTAAACTCACAGTGAGCTGTTAAACCCTGCAGACGTGTATGGTATTGATCCACAATTTCATTAGAGAGTTGTTTGGCTCTCCTGAAATGCATAATTTCCATAGCAGTATTTTGCCTTGGTTTGAAGTGCTCTGTAAAATTTGGCCTTGGCAGTGTCATAATCTTTGGCACCACCAGTGTCTTTCAGTGTATCAAAGATGTCACAAACTCTATCACCTGCATAATGAAGTAGAAAGGCACGCTTTCTTTCAGCACTTTTGATGTCAGAAACTATCAACAAATTTTCAAACCTTTTAAGCCATTTGACCCACCTCTGTGACAGGTTTGTCTGGTCACAGTCAGGATCAAATGCAGGAAACTGAGGTATATTTGCCATTTTTACTGAATAAATGTAAACTTATCACTTAAATGTTCCTCAGAATATATAACACTTACTGCACTGTATATGTTATTTAAGAATTCACTGTAATTACTTTAATTTTGCAAAGCACACAAGCATTTTAATGCAAAAGTTCACAACAGTGCACAATGTAGCAGCAACTGACTTCTTACCTAGCCCTTGTGTACATGTACTCACCTAATTGTGCTTGTGGGGGTTGAGCTTTGGCTCTTTGGTCCCGCCACTCAACTGTCAATCAACTGGTGTACAGGTTCCTGAGCCTACTGGGCTCTATCATATCTACATTTGCAACTGTGTATGGAGTCAGCCTCCATCACATCACTTCCTAGTGCATTCCATTTATTAACAACTCTGACACTGAAAAAATTCTTTCTAACGTCTCTGTGGCTCATCTGGGTACTAAGTTTCCACCTGTGTCCCCTTGTTCGTGTCCCACCCGTGCTGAAGAGTTTGCCTTTGTCCACCCTGTCAATTCCCCTGAGAATTTTGTAGGTGGTTATCATGTCTCCCCTTACTCTTCTGTTTTCCAGGGATGTGAGGTTCAGCTCCTTTAGCCTTTCCTCGTAGCTCAATCCTCTAAGTTCCGGGACGAGCCTGGTGGCATACCGCTGAATCTTCTCCAACTTTGTCTTGTGTTTAACTAGGTATGGACTCCAGGCTGGGGCTGCATACTCCAGGATTGGTCTTACATAAGTGGTATACAGGGTTCTGAAAGATTCCTTACACAAGTTTCTAAAGGCAGTTCTTATGTTGGCCAGTCTAGCATATGCCGCTGATGATATTCTTTTGATGTGGGCTTCTGGGGACAGGTTCGGTGTGATATCAACCCCCAGATCTTTCTCTCTATTTGACTCTTGCAGGATTTCACCTCCCAGATGATACCTTGTGTTCAGCCTCCTGCTCCCTTCTCCTAATTTCATCACCTTACACTTTCCCGAGTTGAACTTTAACAGCCATTTTATAGACCATTCCTCCAGTTTACCCAGGTCATCCTGTAGTCTCTGTCTATCTTCATCCGTCTTGATTCTTCTCATAATTTTTGCATCATCAGCAAACATTGAGAGGAATGAGTCTATACCCTCCGGAAGATCGTTCACATATATTAGAAACAGGATGGGTCCAAGTACTGAGCCCTGTGGGACTCCGCTGGTGACATCTCGCCACTCTGATGTCTCCCCCCTCACCGTTACTCGCTGTTTCCTGTTGCTTAAGTACTCCCTTATCCACTGGAGCACCTTCCTTTTACTCCTGCCTGTTGCTCCAACTTTTTTAACAGCCTTTTGTGCAGTACTGTGTCAAAGGCTTTTTGGCAATCCAGGAAAATGCAGTCGGCCCACCCTTCTCTTTCCTGCCTAATTTTTGTTGCCTGGTCATAAAATTCTATTAAACCTGTGAGGCACGATTTACCATCCCTGAACCCATGTTGGTGGTGCGTTACAAAGTTATTTCCCTCCAGATGCTCTACGAGCCTTTTCCTCACGATCTTCTCCATCACCTTGCATGGTATACAAGTTAAGGAAACTGGCCTGTAATTCAGTGCCTCTTGCCTGTCACCCTTTTTGTATATTGGGACCACGTTAGCTGTCTTCCAACTTTCTGGTAAGTCTCCTGATTCCAGTGACCTGTTATACACCATAGAGAGTGGCACACTTAGTGCTTCTGCACCTTCCTTTAGTATCCATGGTGAGATTCTGTCAGGCCCAACAGCCTTTGTCACATCCAGCTCCAGCAGACACCTTTTGACCTCATCACTGGTGAGGTCAAATTCCTCCAAGGTTGCTTGGTTTGCCGCCTCCTCATTTAGTGCAGGGGCTTCTCCTTGTTCTATTGTGAAGACCTCCTGGAATCTCTTGTTGAGTTCTTCACACACCTCCTTGTCATTCTCTGTGTATCTGTTCTCCGCTTTTCGCAGCTTCATCACTTGTTCCTTCACTGCTGTTTTCCTCCTGATGTGGCTGTGGAGCAGCTTTGGTTGGGTCTTGGCTTTACTCGCGATGTCATTTTCAAACTGTCTCTCTGCTTCCCTCCTCACTCTGAGGTACTCATTTCTGGCCCTCTGGTATCTCCCTGCTCTCTGGTGTTCTGTTATTTCTGTAGTTTCTCCATGTTCTTTTACTCAGTTGCTTCGCTACCTTGCATTCCTGGTTGAACCATGGGTTTTTCTGTTGTTTTTCGTTTTTCTCCTTTTGGACGGGGATAAACCTGTCTGCAGCTTCCTGGCACTTCTGGGTGACAAAATCCATCATGACCTGCACATTCTTGTCTCTAAGTTCTGTTTCCCATGGTATTCCCCTGAGGAAGCTCCTCATCTCGTCATATTTTCCTCTTCGGTAATTCAGTCTTTTTCCCTCCACTCCCATCCTTGGATAGGTTATCCCTACCTCCACCAAGTACTCAAAGGTCAGTACACTGTGGTCACTCATTCCTATGGGGGCTTCAACTTTGACTTCCCTTATTTCTGACTCATTCAGGGTGAATATCAAGTCGAGTCTAGCTGGTTCATCATTGCCTCTCACTCTTGTGGGTTCCTTGACATGCTGGCTCAGAAAATTCCTTGTTGCCACTTCCAAGAGTTTAGCTCTCCACGTATCTGCACCACCATGTGGGTCCCCATTCTCCCAGTCTATCTTTCCATGGTTGAAATCGCCCATGATTAAGAGTCTGGAGCCATTCCTGCAGGCAACTGAAGCTGCTCTCTCTATTATATTAATGGTTGCCATGTTGTTCCTATCAAACTCCTGTCTAGGTCTTCTGTCATTTAGGGGAGGGTTGTAAATGACTGCCACTATTATCTTAGGTCCACCCATTGTTATAGTTCCTGTTATGTAATCTCTGAATCCGTCACAGCCCGGAATTTCCATCTCATCAAAACTCCAGTCCTTCCTTATCAGCAGGGCCACTCCTCCACCTCCTCTCCCTTCCCTCTCTTTCCTTACTATATAGTAGTCCTTTGGAAACACAGCATCTGTTATGACTCCTGACAATTTTGTTTCCGTTAGTCCTATTACATCAGGGTTTTCTTCTTGCACCCTTTCTGCCAGTTCACTTGCTTTATTGGTAATCCCATCAATGTTTGAGTACATTACCTTGAAGCTCACTTTCTTATATCCAATTTCACCCTCACTCCCCACAAGTGTAGGAAGTTGTTCTATGGTCATTGCTACTTGGGTAGGCTCCTCCTCCTGTGAGGTAGTTTCCAGGGGTTCAGGGGGAGGTGGAGTGGGGGATGGAGGGCTTAGGTCTTCCTCAGGCCTGCTTGGGGCAGGAAGAAGTCCTGGGGGTGAGGGAGCAGGGATTGCTTGGGGAAAGGGCACGCCCTCCTGCAGTGTAGTTGACAGGGGTTTGGAGGGAGATGGAGTGGGGGATAGAGGGCTTTGGTCTTGCTCAGGCCTGCTTGGGGCAGGGAGAAGACCAGGGGCTGGGAAAGCAGGGGCTACTTGGGGTAAGGGGAGGGGGAGGATTTGGGTTTCATGATGGGCATTGTGCAGGGGCAAGGAAGGGTTTGTGCTGGGAGATAGGGAGGGCCCTATTGGGTGGTGGGCTGGGGTGTTGCATTCCCCCCCTTGGGTTCCTGGGTTGCTGGATTGGGGCTCCCCACTCCCCTCTGGGATTGCTGGGTTGGAGGCTGAGGTTCCCTGGCTCCTTTCTCTCTCCTTGCGCCTTTTCCTTGCATCTGCTGCCCTTACTATCTCGTCTCTGGTCATGTCCCTCTGAACATATACCTCTTTGTAGTTCCTTGCATGCCTCAGTTTGCTCTTCTTTACTAGGATGTCCTCTTTGATGTCCTCGCTCTTGAATACTACCTTGATCAATCTCTTTTTGTCTCTGTTGTACTGGCCAATCCGGAAAAACTGTTCTATGTCTCGTTCAGCCCCTTCCATTCCTATCTTCTTTAATATCCCTGCTACTGTAGCTTTGTCTTTAGTCCTCGATTCCTCCCTTGTGGAGCCCTCTTGTTCCTTCACACCTACCACTACTACAGCTCTTTTCCTTTCCATTAGCTGGCTCGTGCATCTAGCTGCCTCCTGTGAGGTTACTGCTTTCATTACAACTTCCTTGACTGTGGACATTGCTCCTGAGCTCTTCAGCAAAGGTTGAGCCAATTGTAGCGGTCCCTGCCATTGCTACATCTCCTGGTACCTGGGGGTTGGTCCCCTGGGCCAGAGTCTGATGAGGGCCTGTTTTTAGACTTTTTATCTCCTCTTGCGCTGCACTTAGTTCTATCTGCAGCTTATATATAGTTTCCCTCAGGTCCTTCAATTCCCCACTGACTTCCTTCCATGCCTTAGCAATCATCTCCATGAATGACTCGTCCAGTCCCTCTCCTCCAGCTTCATTCTGTTGTCTTACCATCCCGCTTGACCTGTGTGTGTGTGTGTGTGTGTGTGTGTGTGTGTGTGTGTGTGTGTGTGTGTGTGTGTGTGTGTGTGTGTGTGTGTGTGTGTACTCACCTAATTGTACTCACCTAATTGTGCTTGCGGGGGTTGAGCTTTGGCTCTTTGGTCCCGCCTCTCAACTGTCAATCAACTGGTGTACAGATTCCTGAGCCTACTGGGCTCTATCATATCTACATTTAAAACTGTGTATGGAGTCAGCCTCCACCACATCACTGCCTAATGCATTCCATTCGTTAACTACTCTGACACTGAAAAAGTTCCTTCTAACGTCTCTGTGGCTCATGTGGGTACTCAGTTTCCACCTGTGTCCCCTTGTTCGCGTCCCACCAGTGTTGAATAGTTTATCCTTGTTTACCCGGTCGATTCCCCTGAGGATTTTGTAGGTTGTGATCATGTCTCCCCTTACTCTTCTGTCTTCCAGTGTCGTAAGGTGCATTTCCCGCAGCCTTTCCTCGTAACTCATGCCTCTTAGTTCTGGGACTAGTCTAGTAGCATACCTTTGGACTTTTTCCAGCTTCGTCTTGTGCTTGACAAGGTACGGGCTCCATGCTGGGGCCGCGTACTCCAGGATTGGTCTTACATATGTGGTGTACAAGATTCTGAATGATTCCTTACACAGGTTCCTGAACGCCGTTCTGATGTTAGCCAGCCTCGCATATGCCGCAGACGTTATTCTCTTTATGTGGGCTTCAGGAGACAGGTTTGGTGTGATATCAACTCCTAGATCTTTCTCTCTGTCTGTTTCATTAAGTACTTCATCACCTATTCTGTATCCTGTGTCTGGCCTCCTTTTTCCACTGCCTAGTTTCATTACTTTGCATTTACTTGGGTTGAACTTCAACAGCCATTTGTTGGACCATTCACTCAGTCTATCTAGGTCATCTTGTAGCCTCCTACTATCATCCTCTGTTTCAATCCTCCTCATAATTTTTGCATCGTCGGCAAACATTGAGAGGAACGAATCTATACCCTCTGGGAGATCATTTACATATACCAGAAACAGTATAGGTCCAAGGACTGACCCCTGCGGGACTCCACTTGTAACGTCTCGCCAATCTGAGACCTCACCCCTCACACAGACTCGTTGTCTCCTGTTGCTTAGGTACTCCTCTATCCACCGGAGTACCTTCCCTTTCACTCCAGCCTGCATCTCCAACTTTCGCACTAGCCTCTTGTGTGGCACTGTATCAAAGGCTTTCTGACAATCCAAAAATATGCAGTCTGCCCACCCTTCTCTTTCTTGCCTTATTTTTGTTGCCTGGTCGTAGAATTCAAGTAACCCTGTGAGGCAGGACCTGCCATCCCTGAACCCATGTTGATGCTGTGTTACAAAGTTCCTTCGCTCCAGATGCTCCACTAGTTTTTTTCGCACAATCTTCTCCATCAGCTTGCATGGTATGCAGGTTAGGGACACTGGCCTGTAGTTCAGTGCCTCCTGTCTATCCCCTTTCTTGTATATCGGGACTACGTTAGCTGCTTTCCAAATATCTGGCAGTTCCCCTGTTGCCAGTGATTTGTTATACACTATGGAGAGTGGTAGGCACAGTTCTCTCGCTCCTTCCTTTAGAACCCATGGGGAGATTCCATCTGGGCCTATAGCCTTTGTCACATCCAACTCTAGTAAACACTTCCTTACTTCCCCGCTGGTAATCTCAAAGTCTTCCAGTGGTTCCTGGTTAGCTATTCCCTCTCTTACCTCTGGAATTTCTCCTTGCTCGAAGGTGAAGACCTCCTGGAATTTCTTATTCAACTCCTCACACACTTCCTTGTCATTTGTAGTGAATCCTTCCGCCCCTATCCTCAGTTTCATAACCTGTTCCTTTACTGTTGTTTTTCTCCTGATGTGGCTATGTAACAATTTAGGCTGAGTCTTTGCCTTGCTTGCGATGTCATTTTCGTATTGTCTTTCTGCCTCTCTTCTCATCCTGACATATTCATTCCTGGCATTCTGGTATCTTTCTCTGCTCTCCAGTGTCCTGTTATTCCTATAGTTTCTCCATGCCCTTTTACTTTGCTGCTTACCAGAAGTGCTTACCATCAAGTGGGTTTAACAGAGGAAGAAAAACCCTATACAGCCTTTGAAGCTTGTGGGAAGCTTTATGAATTTAATCGTATCCCTTTTGGGGTCACTAATGGAGTGGCTAGTTTTCAAAGGGTAATTGATGGCATCCTTGAGAAAGAAGGAGTGGAGGGTACCTTCGCTTACGTTGATGATGTCTGTGTGTGTGGAGAGTCTGAGGAAGACCATGATAAAAATCTGAAACATTTTATGGACGTTGCGAGAAGATATAACCTGACCCTGAATCTTGAAAAGTGTAGTTTTCGACTCAGGTCTATAAAGCTGTTGGGATATCTTATACAAGAAGGAGAAATTAGACCTGACCCGGAACGCCTCGAGCCACTGTTAAAACTTCCACTACCAAGTAACACAGGTTCTTTACGCAGAACAATGGGAATGCTTGCACATTACTCTCGTTGGGTGCTGAGTTTTTCTGAGAAGATCCGTCCTCTCTCTCATGCCAATGATTTTCCCTTATCTGCTGCTGCTGCGAAAGCTTTTGAAGGATTGAAACAAGACATTGCTGAGGCAGTGGTTCGAGCAATCGACCCAACAACTCCTTTCACTGTGGAAACCGATGCTTCAGATCATGCTATTGCCGCTACCCTAACCCAGAATGAACAACCAGTAGCTTTCTTCTCCCGAACACTTTCAAATAGTGAACAAAGGCACTCATCAGTGGAGAAGGAAGCGTATGCCATTGTGGAAGCCCTAAGGAAGTGGCGACACTATCTTATTGGTCGCCATTTTCGGCTTGTGACTGACCAGCGCAGTGTCGCTTTTATGTTTAACTCTAACTCAGCTGGTAAGATTAAAAATGATAAAATTGCTAGATGGCGAGTCGAACTCTCCTGTTACCACTATGACATTGTATATCGCCCAGGTAAAAAGAACATACCAGCTGATGCATTCTCACGTGTATGTGGTGCCACCAGTATGGATGAATTAAAGGAATTGCATGACAATCTGTGTCACCCTGGAGTGTCTCGTATGGCTCATTTTGTCCGATGTCGAAATCTGCCTTATTCTGTGGAGGAAGTGAAGAAGATGACTAATTCTTGCTCTGCATGCTCTGAACTTAAACCTCGGTTTTGCAAGTTTGACTCTGGGCATTTGATTAAAGCTACTCAGCCATTTGAAAGACTCAACATAGATTTTAAAGGACCACTTCCATCACATTCAAGGAATAAATATATCCTTACTGTTGTAGATGAATTCTCTAGATTCCCTTTTGCATTCCCTTGTTCAGATATGACTACTGGTACAGTAATTCAGTGCCTGGTGCAGTTGTTTGCAATCTTTGGTATGCCTGCATATATACACTCTGATAGAGGAACTTCCTTTATGTCGGAGGAGTTGAAAGATTTTCTACTAAAAAAGGGGGTAGCAACTAGCCGTACGACTCCTTACAACCCTAGAGGAAATGGCCAGGCTGAGAAGTACAATGGGATTATTTGGAAGACAGTGCTGCTAGCTCTTAGGACGAGAGGCTTAGATGTATCCCAGTGGGAAGTAGTTCTTCCTGATGCACTCCACTCTATTCGATCACTGTTGTGTACCTCTACAAATTGTACACCACATGAACGATTCTTCCAGCATACAAGAAGGTCTACTTCAGGGCGAACACTACCTACGTGGCTTGCTTGCAGAGGCCCTGTCCTCCTAAAACGTCAGGTGCGTCAAAGCAAAAATGATCCTCTAGTTGATGAGGTTGAGGTCGTAGATGTGAATCCGGAATATGCCCATGTCAAGTTCCCGGATGGCAGGATTACTACTGTATCATTAAGACACCTCGCACCCATGGCCACAGAGGGCTGCGAGAGTTTGTACCCCAATCTCAACATTCAACAGCAACACCCAGCGATTGTGAAAGATGGGGTAAACCCCAACCCGCCTCATCCTGAACGGCCTCATCCTGAACTGCCTCATCCTGAACTACCTCATCCTGAACTACCTCATCCTGGACTACTTCGTTCCGAACCACCTAACTTTGAAACACCTAATTGGAAACCTTTATCTGATGTAACACTCCCTCGAGAAGGTGGTATGCAGAAACCGACTGGAACACTAGAGGCATCAACCTTGCAGGAGTCCCTTCGACGATCTGGAAGGACGCGAAGTACTCCTACTCATCTTCGGGACTATGTTACTTAAAGCTAGAGGGGGTGAATGTAGTAAAAGTGTTATTGTATTATTGTACCCGGATGGATGCTCGCTTGACTGTTTTGTTTGGATGCTCGCTTGACTGTTTTGTTGTTGTCAGACCAGCTGTGTCGTGCCTGTGTACAGGTTAGTTTATGTTCACTCCTTGTTAATTTCTATTTGTTCTAGTGTTAGTCATGTGTACTTTGCTTATTATATTATATATCTTAAGCACTGTTAGTCTTTATACGTTTTGTATAATATATGGCTTGTGTATTGTCACTTCTCAAGTCCAGAGTGCTGTATACTTTAAATCTAGCAACATTATTCACAATCTCATCTATGTGTGGTAAGGGGTAGGCATCCAGCCCCGTGAATCGATTGATTGTTTGTGAATAATCTACAACCATTCTTTTCTTGTGATGTTCTCCTTTAGTTACTAATACCTGGGCTCTCCATGGAGAATGACTGGGTCTAATTATCTCTTCACGTAGCATCCGAGCGGTCTCAGATTTAATAAACAACTTGTCAGCCTCAGAATAGCGTCTGGATTTTACAGCAATCGGCTTGCAGTCTGGTGCTAAATTACTGAAGAGAGATGGAGCCGGAACTTTGACGGCAGCTAATCCACATATTCTAAGAGGAGGTCTATCTCCTCCAAAAGCCATCTCAAGCACAGAATGATTTTGTAAAAAGTTATGACCTAAAATCACATCAGCACACAAATCGGGTAACACTTTGAGATTCACACCATGGTAAGTTTCTCCTTGTAATTCTAAGTCTACAGAACACTGACCCAGGAATTTTGAAGAGAACGATACAGTAGCCATAGAAACTGCCCCATTGTCAGGATAGACGAGTAACCCACTCTGGTCGGCAATATTCTTATGAATAAAGTTCTCAGAGCTACCAGTGTCAATCAGTGCACTGACTGGAATACCATTGATCTTAGAGCTAAGCACTGATTTATTGAGGCATGCGGGCGAAGTCCCAGCTAAAGTAGCAAGCATAGCAGCGGAATGTTGGGTGTTTGAAGCACTATTAGTCTGTTTCAGAGATCGGCAGACCTTAGCATAATGACCCTTTTTCTTGCAATTCATACACAGAGCCTCTCTAGCCGGACATCGACTGCGAGGATGTCGAGTGTAACCGCAAAAGAAGCACTTAAAACCACTAGTTGTAGCTGCAGAAACTGTGTCAACTTTTTCTTCTGCACTTTCTTGTCCTCCTAAGTCCTCCAGGTCTAATGAGAGTGCCATGGCAGCATTTGTAACCCTGGCTGAGCATAAGAGGCAGAAAGTTTCTGTGCCGTCTCTAGAGTGTGAGCCTGGTCAAAGGCTGACTGTAAGTCTAAAGTTCTATTTTCAAGTAAGCGCTGCCTTATTGTGGCAGAACCTAGCCCATTAATGAAAGCATCTCTCACATAGTTATCACTGGCTTCTACAGCAGTCACTGCTTTGAACTGGCAATCTTTAGCTAATAACTTTAAAGCCTGAAGAAACTGATCAAGTGACTCACCGGGTTCTTGGCGTCATGTTGCAAGCACATACCTTGCGAATACTTCATTCTTGGGCTTCACAAACAGTTCTGTTAGGGATTTTTCAGCAGCATCATACGTAGTGCAGTCAGCTATGTAGTCGAACACACGTGGAGCAACGTAGTTTATTAAGAGACACAGCTTGTCCACGGTGGGAGTATTTTCTTCTACTGCAAGAGTGAAGTTTTGGAACGTCTTGAGCCAGTGACGCCATTCTTGAGCGGCGTTGGTGGCGTTCGGGTCAGTAGCAAACCGCTCGGGCCGTAGTAACCGCTCCATGTTCACTGGCTGAATTATTTGTTCAATAAATTGAGGTAAAGGAGAAGCATTGCCAGACATGTGGCTTTATTGAACAAATAATTACAGTACAGTTACATCCTGCAATACACAAGCCATATATTATACAAACGTATAAAGACTAACAGTGCTTAAGATATATAATATAATAAGCAAAGTACACATGACTAACACTAGAACAAATAGAAATTAACAAGGAGTGAACATAAACTAACCTGTACACAGGCACGACACAGCTGGTCTGACAACAACAAAACAGTCAAGCGAGCATCCAAACAAAACAGTCAAGCGAGCATCCATCCGGGTACAATAATACAATAACACTTTTACTACAGCTAGCCTACATCTCTGATTAAACCATGGGTTTCTCATTTTCATTTCTCTGTTTTCCTTTTGGACTGGGACAAATTTGTTTGCTGCGTCCTTGCACTTCTGCGTGATGTAATCCATCATATCTTGAGCCGTCTTTCCCCTGAGCTTTGTTTCCCATGCTACTTCTGTCAGAAATTTTCTTATCCCCTCATAGTTTCCCTTTCGGTATGCTAACCTTTTGGTTTCAGTATCCCTCCTCGAGTTCAATAACCCTTCTTCAACCAAATACTCAAATACCAGAACACTGTGGTCGCTCATTCCTACTGGGTCCTCAAAACCGATTTCTCTTATGTCGGAGTGTTCAGAGTGAGACTAGGTCGAGTCTCGCTGGTTCGTCATTGCCTCTCATCCTTGTGGGTTCTCCGACATGCTGGGTTAAAAAGTTTCTTGTCACCACCTCCAATAGTTTGGCTCTCCACGTATCCTTGCCTCCATGCGGTTCCTTGTTCTCCCAGTCAATCCTTCCGTGATTGAAGTCGCCCATGATGAGCAGGTGGGATCTATTTCTACAGGCAGCAG
>WNGS01084784.1:0-15453 GCA_020271785.1 Procambarus virginalis
TCGTCTACAGCCGAGTTCACCCACGACATGACAACTCGCAGTGATTTACGGTTAAACCCGGTGCAATGACAATACGCAGACCTAGTAAAATAACATACAGGATCTGAACCCTCTAGAACACTGCCCCACAATGACTTTACTGAACTGCAATCACATAAGGTGATTGCTCAATCTAGCAACAATCACTAACAATAAAACCCTTGAAATAACAAACACGCACGTACTCTAATTTTCAAGGTATTAACCTGGTGATACCTGGTTGGGGTTGGGTTCTGGGAGTTCTTCTACTCCCAAGCCCGGCCCGAGGCCAGGCTCGACTTGTGAGAGTTGGTCCACCAGGCTGTTGCTTGGAGCGGCCCGCAGGCCCACATACCCACCACAGCCCGGCTGGTCCGGACTTCTCTTAGAAAACAGTCCAGGTTTCTCTTGAAGATGTCCACGGTTGTTCCGGCAATATTTCTTATAGTCGCTGGGAGGACGTTGAACAACCGCGGACCTCTGATGTTTATACAGTGCTCTGATTGTGCCTATGGCACCTCTGCTCTTCACTGGTTCAATCTTGCATTTTCTTCCATATCGTTCACTCCAGTACGTTGTTATTTTACTGTGCAGATTGGGACCTGGCCCTCCAGTATTTCCATGTGTATATTATTTGGTATCTCTCTCGTCTCCTTTCTAGAGAGTACATTTGGAGAGCTTTGAGACGATCCCAATAATTTAGGTGCTTTATCTCGTCTATGCGTGCCGTAAATGTTCTCTGTATTCCCTCTATTTCAGCAATCTCTCCTGCTCTGAAGGGGGGAAGTGAGTACTGAGCAGTACTCGAGACGGGACAACACAAGTGACTTGAAGAGTACAACCATTGTGATGGGATCCCTGGATTTGAAAGTTCTCGTAATCCATCCGATCATTTTTCTAGCTGACGCGATATTTGCTTGGTTATGCTCCCTAAACGTTAGATCGTCTGACATCATTATTCCCAAATCCTTGACATGCTGTTTTTCTACTATGGGAAGATTCGATTGTGTTTTGTACCCTGATTATGTTTCAGATCCTCATTTTTGCGTACCTGAGTACCTGAAATTTATCACTGTTAAACATCATGTTATTTTCTGCTGCCCAATCAAAAACTTTGTTGACATCTGCTTGTAGTTTTTCAATGTCTTCAGCAGAGGTAATTTTCATGTTGATTTTTGTGTCATCTGCAAAGGACGACACGAAGCTGTGATGTGTATTTTTGTCTATATCAGATATGAGAATAAGGAACAGTAGTGGTGCAAGGACTGTACCTTGAGGTACAGAGCTTTTAACATCGCTTGGACTCGATTTTATCTGATTGACTGTTACTCTTTGTGTTCTGTTCGACAGGAAATTGAGTATCCAGCGTCCTACTTTTCCAGTTATTCCCATTGACCTCATTTTGTGAGCTATCACCCCATGGTCACATTTGTCGAATGCCTTTGCAAAGTCTGTGTATACAACATCAGCATTTTGCTTTTCTTCTAGGGCTTCTGTGATTTTGTCATAGTGGTTGAGTAACTGACAGACAGGATCTTCCCGCTCTAAATCCATGTAGTCCTGGGTTGTGCAATTCATTGTTTTCCATAAAACCTAGAAATTTGATTCCTAATCACTCTTTCAAACACTTTTATTATGTGTGATGTTAGTGCAACTGGCCTATAATTTTTTGCCAAGGCTTTACTCCCCCCTTGTGCAACGGAGCTATATCTGCAGATTTAAGTGCTGCTGGTATCTCCCCTGTATCTAGGCTCTTTCTCCATATTACGCTGAGTGCTCTCGCTACTGGTACTTTACATTTCTTTATGAATATTGAACTCCATGAGTCAGGCCCAGGAGCTGAGTGCATAGGCATATTGTCAATTTCTCTTTCAAAGTCTTCCGAGTTTGTGGTAATATCCGTTATATTATCTGCAGCTTGAATGTCATTCATAAAGAAGCTGTCTGGGTCATCAACTTTCATGTTGTTTATTGGTGTGCTAAACATAGCCTCATACTGGCTTCTTAGAATTTCACTAATCTCTTTGTCGTCCTCTGTGTACGTACCTTCATTTGTAATTAACGGTCCAATACTGGTTGAGGTTTTGGATTTTGATTTTGCGTATGTGAAAAATATTTAGGATTTTTCCCTATCTCTTGTATAGCTTTCTGTTCCAATTCCATTTCCTCAGACTCATATGATCGCTTCAACGTTTGTTCTATTTCTTCGATCTCCCTGCTTAGGCTTATTTTCCTTGCTTGTGATAGTTATGTCTGCCGAAGCATTTCCGTTATTTTTTTCCTTCTCCTGTATAGTCGTCTGCATTCTCTTTCTAGAGTGGTCCTCTTTCTGCCCCTCCTCATAGGCGCGTGCTTCAAGCAGACCTTGTAAGCTTCAGCTGTCAGTTGAGCTATTCCCTGTAATTACCTAAGTGTAATTACCTAAGTGTAGTTACAGGATGAGAGCTACGCTCGTGGTGTCCCGTCTTCCTAGCACTCTTTGTCATATAACGCTTTGAAACTACTGACGGTTTTGGCCTCCACCACCTTCTCACTTAACTTGTTCCAACCGTCTACCACTCTATTTGCGAAGGTGAATTTTCTTACGTTTCTTCGGCATCTGTGTTTAGCTAGTTTAAATCTATGACCTCTTGTTCTTGAAGTTCCAGGTCTCAGGAAATCTTCCCTGTCGATTTTATCAATTCCTGTTACTATTTTGTACGTAGTGATCATATCACCTCTTTTTCTTCTATCTTCTAGTTTTTGCATATTTAATGCCTCTAACCTCTCCTCATAGCTCTTGTCCTTCATTTCTGGGAGCCACTTAGTGGCATGTCGTTGCACCTTTTCCAGTTTGTTGATGTGCTTCTTAAGATAAGGGCACCATACAACCGCTGCATATTCCAGCTTTGGTCTAATAAAAGTCGTGAACAATTTCTTTAGTATTTCTCCATCCATGTATTTAAAAGCAATTCTTAGGTTAGAAAGTGTAGCATAGGCTCCTCGCACAATGTTCTTGATGTGGTCCTCAGGTGACAGTTTTCTATCTAAAACCACCCCTAGATCCCTTTCTTTATCAGAATTCTTTAAAGATTTCTCACATAATTTATAGGTTGTGTGGGGTCTATGTTCACCAATTCCACATTCCATAACATGGCATTTATTCACATTAAATTCCATTTGCCAAGTGTTGCTCCAAATACTTATTTTGTCCAGGTCTTCTTGAAGGGCATGACAATCATCTAGGTTTCTTATCTTCCCTATTAACTTAGCATCATCAGCAAACATGTTCATGTAATTCTGTAATCCCTCTGGTAGATCGTTTATGTAGACAATGAACATTACCGGTGCAAGAACTGAACCCTGTGGTACTCCACTCGTGACATTCCTCCAATCCGATACCTTGCCTCTGATTACGGCCCTCATTTTTCTGTCAGTTACGAAATTTTTCATCCATGTTAGTAGCTTACCCGTCACCCCTCCAATATGTTCCAGTTTCCAGAACAACCTCTTATGGGGAACTCTGTCGAAAGCCTTTTTTAGGTCCAGATAGATGCAGTCAACCCAACCATCTCTTTCCTGTAAAATCTCTGTTGCTCGATCATAAAAACTGAGTAAGTTCGTTACACAGGATCTTCCAGATCGAAAACCATACTGTCGGTCTGATATTATATCATTTCTCTCCAGGTGTTCTACCCATTTAGTTTTAATTATTTTTTCCAATATTTTGACTATTACACTTGTCAATGATACAGGTCTATAATTAAGGGGGTCTTCCCTGCTTCCACTTTTGTAGATTGGAACTATGTTAGCCTTTTTCCACACATCAGCTACAACTCCTGTAAACAGGGATGCCTGAAAAATCAGCTGAAGTGGAATGCTGAGCTCAGGTGCACACTCTCTCAGAACCCATGGGGAAACTCCATCTGGACCAACTGCCTTGTTCTTACTTAGCTCCTTGAGCATTTTTTCCACTTCGTCTCTAGTCACCTCTATGTGCTCTATGTTGTTCTCTGGAATTCTTATTGTGTCTGGTTCCCTAAAGATTTCATTTTGTACAAACACACTTTGGAACTTTTCGTTTAGTGTTTCACACATTTCCTTTTCATTTTCCGTGAATCTATTTCCCATTATCAACCTCTGAATATTATCCTTTACCTGCAATTTGTTGTTTATGAATTTATAGAATAGACCTGGTTCTGTTTTACATTTGTCTGCAATCCCTTTTTCAAAATTTCTTTCTGCCTCTCTCCTCACTGCTGTGTAGTTGTTTCTTGCATCTTTGTATCGTTTGTATGTTTGGGGGTTTGGCCTCTTCCTGTATTGATTCCATTTTTGTGTCTTTTGGTCTCTGGCCCTCTCGCAATTCCTATTGAACCAATCCTGTTTCCTAGTTCTGCATCTCTGTTTTGGTATAAATTTGTTTGTGCCTTTATCATATATTTCACAAAACTTGACATACATCTCATTCACTTCCTTGCCTAGCAACAAGTCTGTCCAATTATACTCACTAAAAAAATTTCTAAGGTTGCCATAATGTCCTCTCTTGAAGTCAGGTTTTTCAACTGCTTCATCCTCCTTATTTTCTTCCAGATTATAACGCATTGCATACTTTATTCCCAAAAAGACATGGTCACTTTTACCCAAGGGAGGAAGGTACTGAATGTCAAATACTTCTTCCTCCTTCCTGGTAAATATCAAATCTAGCATGGAGGGAACGTCCCCTTCCCTCATCCTCGTAGCTTGTTTAACATGTTGATACAAGAATGTTTCCAGGATGAGGTCTACAAATTTACAGGTCCAAAAATCTTCTGTTTTAGCTTCATATGCTTCCCAGTCTATGGATTTCAAGTTGAAGTCACCAACTATCAACAGTCGTGACCTATCGTTATCCGCTCTCGCTATAATCTCTCTCATTATTGTTATAAGACCTTCTCGTTTACTATCTAGCTCCTCCTTTGACCATGTGCTGCTTGGTGGTGGACTATATGCATTTATGACCATTAGTTTATCATCTTCATGGCAGATCTCTAGTGCTATTATGTCAACCTCTTGTGGATTGGCAGTCATTATTTCCTTCACCTTTATGTGTTCTTTCACCAGCACAGCAACGCCACCGCCTTTCCTAATTTTTCTGTCCCTTCTCCAAATTGAGTAGCCCCTTGGGAATATGACCTCATTTAAAATATCATCTTCAAGTTTTGTCTCCGTGAGTGCAACAATGTCTGGTGTCTGCATCTGTATTACATCACTTAACTCCAATATCTTCGATCTTACTCCATCTATGTTGGTGTATGCAATCTTCAGGAACTTGTTCCCCCTCTCCTTATTCTTCACTCCCCCTCTCTCTATTGATTTTGTTGGTTTGCCTTTATGTACCACTTTACTGGTCTGCCTACCCCTAACACTTTGTAGAAAAAAGAATTGATTTCTTCTTCATTCCTGCTCTCATTTAAACGTTTTGCCTCAGCGAGGTTCAGTTTCAGCTTCTCTCTGTCTTCTCTTGAAAGATCTCGTCTTAATGACCACATTTTCCCATCCTCATCACTTTGTAACTTTCTAGCATTCCTTAGTACTTCTTCCATCTGCTTGGCACCGTTTAGGGTGATCCTCAAAGGTCGATCTTTCCCTTTTACATATCTGCCTATTCTCCTGTAGTCACACACATTCTCTATGGTTGTAAGACCTTCCACGAGGCCAACAATTTTATCTACTACTTTTGCTTCTTCTACAGCTCTTTCTGACCTAGATGTTATCTCCTTTTCTTTGCAGCCAAAAATTATCAGGGACTTACTCCGATCAACTGTGTTTTGCACCAACCTCGGGTTAGATGCCAATTCTTTTCTCACTTCCAGCCTAATGTTTGTTTTATCTTGGTTGCTGCATTTTTGGGCTTCCTTTACTGCTGCTTCCATTTTTTCCTTCTCCTTGGCCACTTGTGCATAAGTGAGTTGCATATCTTTCTTACACTGTTCTATTCCCTGTGTAACTTCCTCCATCTGTGCTGACAAAAGCTGTTTCTCCTCTTGAATTTCCTTGCCTAGCCTATTGTAATCATTTATGTTTAAATTTGCTCTAACTTCTTCCAAAGCTATTTTTAAGAGTATATTTTCTTCTTCCATGGCTTTGCAATTTGTTTCCAATTGACTCTTTTCCTTGCGCAAGTCTTTCACTAAACCCTCAAGACCTAAAACTTTGCTATTCAAATGATCATTACTTTCTTTCAATTTACTAATTATTTCTACATGAGAGTTCACTATAGTATCTAATTTTACCAACTTGTTGTGTAGACTGCTAATATCAATGCTTTCTTCATTGAATCCCTCAAAATCAAGCTCTGTTTTGTATTTCCTCTTGTCAGTGGCCATCTTGAATGTTCTTCTCTGCACTGTAAACACTATAGGGGCAACTTTTTCTCACCCAATTTTTCACTTCCCTTAGCACATTCCTATTATCTCATCTATTTTTCAAAAGCACTATACCTTTATGATCTGTGGGACACCACTCACTATCCTCAACCTGTACTACAATACTTAGGATTGTTGAAATATGCTGGAGCTCCTCTGATGCAAGTGTTGACCCTAGGGGTGTCACCTTTTTGTTGACCCACAGGGGTGTCACCCTGTGTGGGAGTTTTGTCGCTTAAGACCGTCTCCCATTGAATGGTTGCAAGGTCTACATTTATTTTTTCCCAGTCGATCCTCTTATTGTTGAAATTGAATTGATTGAATATTAGTCTACAGAGTACTAGCAGGTATTATTTATAATCACTGGTATGGGATCTATGAGTCTGTTACTGCTCGTATGCACATTACCCCACAATCCCAGATCACTGGATCTCTACCCACTGTACACTCTGTCTTTCTCCCCTTTGAGTGACGACTTCGGCCGGATTCTGCGACGGCCGCGGTCGTAGATGAAGCAGGAGGTGAAGCAGTTGAGTAGTCAAGCCACCACGACGCCCTATAATCAATTTGGCCGAATGAGTACAGAAAGCGTCTTGACAAAGTGGCAGCTGTGTTCAGAATGACGCCTACACAGGCGATTCCCGCGTCCTCCTCGAAATAACCAATGAGAGGAAGGCATACAGCGGCCTACCCCTCTCAACCAATCAGCGACTGGGTAACATGGCCCTTAGGGCAATTCCAAGATGGCCGTCCAACATGGCGGCTCAAGATGTTTACTAAGATGGCGGCTGTTTCCATGACGACGACTCAAGTGGCTATAGCGCGCGCGGGAGGCCCACAGCTCACCCACGCCTGGGGCCTAGCTGTTCCCACACAAAGTTGAATCTCGCTCAAGCCATACAATGAGATGATGCTATCGGCATCTCTCTATCCACAGACGTGCTACCCCGCCCAGGGTAACATTTCTCGACTGCTGATGACTGGGGCTCTCACATGAGCCCAAACACTAGATGTTTCGGTTGCTGGTTACCAAACTTAAGTCCGCACACTTAACAAGTGCACTTAATGAGTGTCCTGGCCTCCACAGGCATAAGAGCACTATTGTAAGTGAGCTGGTGAACCATCTCACACGGTTTACGGATTTAATCCGTTCCTGGAAACGGTTCGTAACCCTAAAATTCGTAAACCAAAGCGAATTTCCCCATGAGAAATAATGGGAAATGAATTAATCTGTTCCTTACTCCCCAAAAACCTCACTTCAAAGTAAATTTTATACCTAATTCACCCAAATCTTCACTACAAAAGTATGTACAAGTTATTACTGGTTGATACCTTGTTGATGGGGTTCTGGGAGTTCTTCTACTCCTCAAGCCCGGCCCGAGGCCAGGCTTGACTTGTGAGAGTTTGGTCCACTAGGCTGTTGCTTGGAACGACCTGCAGGCCCACATACCCACCACAGCTCAATTGGTCCGGCACTCCTTGGAGGAAACAATCTAGTTTCTTCTTGAAGATGTCCACTGTTGTTCCGGCAATATTTCTTATGCTCACTGGGAGGGTGTTGAACAATCGTGGACCTCTGATGTTTATACAGTGTTCTCTGATTGTGCCTATGGCAACCCTGCTCTTCACTGGGTCTATTCTGCATTTTTTTCCATGTCGTTCACTCCAGTATGTTGTTATTTTACTGTGTAGATTTGGTACTTGGCCCTCCAGTATCTTCCATGTGTATATTATTTGATATCTCTCTTGTCTCCTTTCAAGTGATTACATTTGGAGAGCTTTGACATGATCCCAATAATTTAGGTGCTTTATTGCGTCTATGTATGTCGTGTATGTTCTCTGTATTCCCTCTATTTCAGCAGTCTCTCCTGATCTGAAGGGGGAAGTGAGTACTGAGCAGTACTCAAGACGGGACAGTATAAGTGATTTGTATAGTACAACCATTGTAATGGGATCTTGGAATTGAAAGTTCTCGTAATCCATCCGATCATTTTTCTGGCTGACGCAATATTTGTTTGGTTATGCTCTCTAAATGTTAGGTCGTCAGACATCATTATTTCCATATCCTTTACATGCTGCTTTCCTACTATGGGCACATTTGATTGTGTTTTGTACCCTGTATTATGTTTAAGGTCCTCATTTTTACTATACCCGAGTACCTGGAATTTATCAGTTAAAGATCATGTTTTTTTTGTTGCCCAGTCAAAAACTTTATTAATATTTGCTTGAAGTTTTTCAATGTCTTCAGCTGAGGTAATTTTCATGCTGATTTTTGTGTCATCTGCAAAGGATGATACGAAGCTGTGACTTGTATTTTTGTCTATATCTGATATGAGAATAAGGAAAAGCAGTGGTGCAAGGACTGTACCCTGATGTACAGAGCTTTTAACTGCGCTTGGACTCAATTTTATATGATTGATTGTTACTCGTCGAGTCCTGTTTGACAGAAAACTAAGTTTCCAACATCCTACTTTACCGGTTATTCTCATTGACCTCATTTTGTGTGCTATCACTCCATGGTCACATTTATCGAAAGCTTTTGCGAAGTCTGTATATACCACATCAGCATTCTGTTCTTCTTCTAATGCCTCAGTGATTTTGTCGTAGTGCTCAAGTAGCTGTGAGAGGCACAAACTTCCTGCTCGAAATTCATGTTGGCCCTGGGATGTAAAGGTCATTGGTCTCCATGAAATTGATAACCTGACTCCTAATCACTATCTCAGATACTTTTATTATGTGGGACATTAGTGCAACTGGTCTATAATTCTTTGCCAATGCTTTGCTCCCTCCCTTGTGTAGAGGGGCTATGTCTGCTACTTTAAGTGCATCTGGTATCTCCCCCCCCCCATGTCCAAACTCTTCCTCCACACTATACTGAGTGCGAATAGGTCCAATACTGACAGTGGTTTTTGCTTTTGATTTCGCATATGTGAAGAAGTATTTTGGATTTTTCTTTATTTCCTAAATTGCTTTCTGTTCTAACTGCCTTTCTTCAGTTTGATAGGAGTGTTTCAATTTCCGCTCGATTTCTTCAATTTCCCTATTTAAATTATTGCTTCTTTGATGGGAAAGTCGTGTCTGCTTAAGCATTTCCGTTATTTTTTTTCCTTCGTTTATAGTTTCGTCTGCATTCTCTTTCTACGTTGGACCTTTTTCTGGCTTTCCTCAAAGGATTCACCAATTTCATGGAGACCAATGACCTTCACAACCCAGACCAACATGGATTTCGAGCGGGAAGATCGTGCCTCTCACAGCTACTTGAGCATTACGACAAAGTCACTGAGGCATTAGAAGAAAAACAGAATGCTGATGTGATATACACGGACTTCGCAAAGGCTTTCGATAAATGTGACCATGGCGTGATAGCACATAAAATGAAGTAAATGGGAATAACCGGTAAAGTAGGACGCTGGATACTCAGTTTTCTGTCTAACAGGACTCAGCGAGTAACGGTCAACCATATAAAATCTAGTCCAAGTGCAGTTAAAAGCTCTGTACCTTAGGGTACAGTCCTTGCACCGCAGCTTTTCCTTATTCTCATATCAGATATAGACAAAAATACAAGTCACAGCTTCGTATCATCCTTTGCAGATGACACAAAAATCAGTATGAAAATTACCTCGGCTGAAGACATTGAAAAACTTCAAGCTGATATTAATAAAGTTTTCGATTGGGCATTAGAAAATAACATGATGTTTAACAGTGATAAATTCCAGGTACTCAGGTACGGTAAAAATGAGGACTTTAAACATAATACAGGTTATAAAACACAATCAAATGTACCCATAGTAGGAAAACAGCATGCAAAGGATTTGGGAATAATGATGTCTGACGACCTAACGTTTAGGGAGCATAACCAAGCAAATATTGCGACAGCCAGAAAAATGATAGGATGGATTACGAGAACTTTCAAATCCAGGGATCCCATCACAATGGTTGTACTCTTCAAGTCACTTGTGTTGTCCCGTCTTGAGTACTGCTCAGTACTCACTTGCCCCTTCAGAGCAGGAGAGATTGCCGAAATAGAGGGAATACAGAGAACATATACGGCACGCATAGACGCGATAAAGCACCTAAATTATTGGGGATCGTCTCAAAGCTCTCCAAATGTACTCGCTAGAAAGAAGACGAGAGAGATATCAAATAATATACACCTGGAAGATACTGGAGGGCCAAGTACCAAATCTACACAGTAAAATAACAACATACTGGAGTGAACCATATGGAAAGAAATGCAGAATAGAACCAGTGAAGAGCAGGGTTGCCATAGGCACAATCAGAGAACACTGTATAAACATCAGAGGTCCACGGTTGTTCAACACCCTCCCAGCAAGCATAAGAAATATTGCCGGAACAACCGTGGACATCTTCAAGAGGAAACTAGATTTATTCCTCCAAGGAGTGCCGGACCAACCGGGCTGTGGTGGGTATGTGGGCCTGCGGGCCGCTCCAAGCAACAGCCTAGTGGACCAAACTCTCACAAGTCAAGCCTGGCCTCGGGCCGGGCTTGGGAAGTAGAACTCCCAGAACCCCATCAACCAGGTATCCTCTTGCTGCTCCTTTTGAAGGGCTTTGAGGTCTTCGGTGGTCAGTTCTTCATTGTGTTCTTCCACCAACTCCTCCACATCAGCACCATCCAACTCCAAACCCAATTGCCCACCCAGAGAAACAATTTGCTCAACAAGAGGCACTTCAAGTTCAGGCTCAAACCCCTCAAAGTCTCGTTCTGCAACACTTTCAGGCCACAGTTTTCTCCAGCCAGAGATCATGGTTCTTACAGTCACTTCTTGCCAGGCTTTGTCAACAAGTTTTGAAGTACTATAAATGTTAAAATGGGTTTTCCAGAACTCTTTGAGGGTGAGGTTTGTGGCATCCGTCACTTTGACACATCTCTGGAAAAGTGCCCTTTCATAAAGTTTCTTAAAATTGGCAATGATTTGCTGGTCCATAGGCTGAAGTAGAGGAATGGTGTTGGGAGGAAGGAACTTTATTGTAACAAACCTAAATTTCTCCATCAATGAATCCTCCAAGCCTGGAGGATGGGCAGGAGCATTGTCGAGGAGAAGCAGGGCCTTGAGTGGCAAACTGTTCTCCTGCAAATATATTTTGATGGCAGGGCACACTACCTCATTCACCCACTCCATAAAAAATTGCCTAGTCACCCATGCCTTAGCATTAGCCTTCCACATCACACACATTTTGTGTTTCTGCACATTATATTTTTTGAAAACCCTTGGATTTTCGGAATGATACACAAGCAAGGGTTTAATTTTCAAATCGCCACTCGCATTACCACACAACACAAGAGTAAGCCGATCTTTCATAGGCTTGTGTCCAGGCAGTGACTTCTCCTCCTTGGTAATGTATGTTTTCTTTGGCAGTCTTTTCCAGAATAGCCCTGTCGCATCACAATTAACCCTTACACTGCTCAGGGGTCCTGGGGACATTTATACCCCTGTGCGCAAGAAAAAAAAAATTCAAATTTTTTTTTTCGTCTTCTAAACACGTTAATTTGTGTCCCCTGAGCACGGGGAAAAAAAAAATCGTAGGTGACATATTTTGGGCGCAATTGACCGAGGAAGCCTGGCAAAAAGTGGGCGTTGACAGAGCGATCGTCAGGGCCGGTCAGCGTCACCCGCGCTGACAGGTGGGAGTTGCCACAAAGATATTATTACCTAATTGTTTCAATGTCTCCGATTGATTTTTTTTTAATTTTTTTTGCAGTAATATTATTCAATAGTGTGTATTGTAATATATTTATATAATAAAAGTGGTGAATAATCGCTATACTCAAAAGTATGGTGTGCATATTTGTGATTCTATTATTATGTTTATAAAACAATAAACAAATTGTTTTGCTGCTATTACACTCAATTCACAGGTTTTATATAAATATCTGCATGTTTTGGTCACCATAACGAACCACTAAGTTGGTATTCAGAGTCGAAAAGCAACGAAGAGTTACCGCCACACACCAGCCAGTCACTCGCTGCCACTCCCTCAACACACGCACTAAACTTTCTTCCCCAACAATACCATTTGTGGTGTTATTACACTATATACAGACGTTATATATAAGTATGTATATATATTTTGTTCACCACAACTGTACAACTAAGCTGATATAGTTAGTTCAGGCACTAAGAGTCGTCGCTATACACAGCTGGCGGCTCCCTCACTCATTCAAGGTCACATGCATTAAACTTTCTCCCCCAACAATACTGTTTGCAGTGTTATTACCCTATATACACACATTATATATAAATATCTACACGTTTTATGCACCGTAACTGTACACCTAAGCTTGTAGTGTGCCCAAAGAGCATAGTGGCCACCCTCTAAACAGCTAGACAAATCATGCAGACGACGTCACCTCCGTCACCCAAATGGCTCCTCCCAGCATAATCCTTATGCTGTTATTACACTAATACACACATTATATATAAGTATCTACATTTGTGTTCACCACAGAGAACCACTGAGCTGGTATGGTGAATGTAAACAATAACAGGTGGCCACACAGTCAGTAAACGATGCTGTCTCCCTCCGTCTCTCAGCATCACTCCTCCTACAGCGCTAATTATTACAACAATCCTGCTATTATCACAACCCTGGTTATTTATATCACAGTCAGGGGTCATCTGTAATATTGTCATCGCTAAATAATAACAATTATATATTTATTTTGACATTTTTCGGCGATGCTGTGGTCACAAGCTGAACAGCAATGCTGCTCGCTCATGCTGCGTGTGCCAGCCTTGGTTGCTCCAACAGTACTGTGCCTCTCACACCTGAGATTATTGCCCACGATTTTTTTTTTAAATGGCATCTGTTTACAAGAGCCCTGAGGAAGCTAATGTGAACCCCGTGTAGCCACGGGCCATTTGAATCGGGCCTGGCACCCTATGCCGTATATATACGCCATGTGCACCGCGGGACATGTTACTCAGGGCGTATATATACGCCATGCGCAGTTTAAGGGTTAAAGGCCAAATAGTCCAGAGCAGCTTAGAGGTTAACCCTTTCCACTACTGCCCATAGGAGGGGGTAAGGGTTACATAATAAATTAACTAAACTAACAAGGAAAAGTGTAGGTTTGAAGCTGGAGTGTGATGTAGGGCGGGTAGGGAAGAAAATATCAAGAGAAAGCACCAAGCCGTTACGACTATATTACACTTGGAAGGGGTCATGATGAGGATTTGGGATGGGATAGGGGAGGGGGGGAGGAAAGGTGCCCAACCACTTGGACGGTTACCTGGTTGATACCTGGTTGATGGGATTCTGGGAGTTCTTCTACTTCCCAAGCCCGGCCCGAGGCCAGGCTTGACTTGTGAGAGTTTAGTCCACCAGGCTGTTGCTTGCAGCGGCCCGCAGGTTCATATATCCACCACAGCCCGGTTGGTCCGGCACTCCTTGGAGAAAATGATCTAGTTTTCTCCTGAAGATATCCACGGTTGTTCCGGCAATATTTCTTATGCTCGCTGGGAGGATGTTGAACAACCGTGGACCTCTGATGTTTATACATCAGGGATCAGGGATCCCTGATACACTGACCTGATGTATCCCATCCCATCAGGATGCAGGGATGCATACATCCCTGACCTGATACATCAGGTCAGGGGATTGAACACTGATCTTCATAAAGTGAGACCGTCTCTTTACCCTCCACCTTGCGTGGTTGGGCACCATTCCTTCCCTGCCCCCCCCTCTCTGTCCCAATGTGAGTGGGTGTCAGGCGGCAGGGTGGGTGTCGGGCGGGAGTGTGGGTGTCGTGTAGGAGTGTGGGTATTAGGCAGAGCAGGGCAGGGTGGGTGTTGGCGGCAGTGTGGGGTGTCGGGAGTGGGATTTTTGTCTGTTGTTCAATGTGCAGGTCTAGTCAAGCCTGCCATTGTTATGATTTTCATATGGTTCTAGTAATGCTTGCTCCAAATTTTTAGAGAGCTGTTTATCTTATAAAATATTCACAAATCACCACCTTCTGTTAATGATCTTGATATGATCTTGGTGTATTTTTATTATCTGGAGCATTATATGTTCATCTCTATCCTACACTACCACTTAGATAATGATGAAATAATCTTGGAGCTTTCTGAGCCTTGTCAACTGTGGTGTGTGTAATTACCTATCTTGCGGTTACCTTGCATTGGTTTTGGGGTTCAACGTCCCCGCGGCTCAGTCCTTGACCAGGGCTCCAGGTTGCTGGACTGGTAAACCAGGCTGTAAGATGCGGCTGCTCACAGCCTGGATGATCAGGTATCCTTTGGAGGAGTTTATTGAGTTCTCTTGAACACTGAGGGGTCGGCCAGTTATGCCCCTTATATGTATGTAGTGGAAGTGTGTTAAACAGTCTTGGGCCTTTGATGTTGATAGAGTTCTCTATCTATTGCCCCTCTACTTTTCATCAGGAATATTCTGCACATCCTGTCATGCCTTCTGGTCTCGTGTAATGTTATGTTTACTTCTGTGTGCAGATTTGGGACCAGTCCTAATATTTTCCACATGTAGATGATTATGTCTCTCTCTCACCTACGCTCTAGAGAATACAGGTTTAGGCATTTTAGTCGGTCTCAATAGTTCAGATATTTTACTAAGGGGATTCTAGGGATTTTACTGAGGGGATTCTTTACACAAGATCCCAGTTTAGGATACAATTACCATTAAGACACCACAAGTAGGTCCGTATCCACCCGTGACTAAAAGAGTTGGTTATTAGCTACAATGTGTAAGCAGTCTCATGCCAACGGCCATACCACGTTGAGAACACCGCTTCTCGTCCGATCAGCGAAGTTAAGCTACATTGGGTTTGGTTAGTACTTGGATGGGTGACCGCCTGGGAACACCAAATGCTGTTGGCAATAATGTTTTTTGTTTTGTTTTGTTTCGTTTGTTTTTGTTTGAATGGCTCCATGGGGGGAAATTCACGGAGTTGTGTGGTAAGCTGGCCTGGTAAAATGAATTAATATGTATGTCATGTTTAAAACAAACTGGCTTAATATAGATAGTGTGTGAGGCTTTATACAAAAAAAAAAAAAAAAACATGTATATTTCT
>WNGS01084800.1:5000-7500 GCA_020271785.1 Procambarus virginalis
ATCAGCAAACATCGAGAGGAACGAGTCAATTCCTTCTGGAAGATCATTTACGTATATCAGAAACAGTATAGGTCCAAGGACTGATCCCTGTGGGACTCCACTGGTGACTTCCCGCCACTCCGAGGCCTCACCTCTCACGGTGACTCGCTGTGTCCTGTTGCTTAGGTACTCCCTTATCCAGTGGAGTACCTTCCCTTTCACTCCTGCCTGCATCTCCAGTTTGTGCACTAGTCTCTTATGTGGTACTGTGTCAAAAGCTTTCTGGCAGTCCAGAAAATGCAGTCTGCCCAGCCCTCTCTGTCTTGCCTGATTTTTGTTGCCTGGTCATAGAACTCAATTAATCCTGTTAGGCATGATTTGCCGTCTCTGAACCCATGTTGATGTTGTGTTACAAAGTTCTTTTGCTCCAGATGTTCCACTAGCTTTTTTCGCACAATCTTTTCCATCATCTTGCATGGAATGCAAGTTAGGGACACTGGCCTGTAGTTCAGTGCCTCCTGCCTATCACCCTTCTTGTATATTGGGACTATATTGGCCGTCTTCCAAATTTTTGGCAGTTCACCTGTTACCAGTGACTTGTTGTACACTATGGAGAGTGGTAGGCACAGAGCCTCTGCTCCTTCCTTAAGGATCCATGGTGAGATTCCATCCGGGCCAATAGCCTTTGTCACGTCCAAATCTAGCAGATGCTTCCTCACTTCCCCACTGGTAATCTCAAACTCCTCTAGTTGTGTCTGGGTGGTGTTCCTTCCCTTATCTCTGACTTCTCCTTGCTCTGAGGTGAAGACTTCCTGGAATTTCTTATTGAGTTCTCGCACACTTCCTTGTCGTTTGTAGTGAATCTTTCTGCCCCTATCCTCAGTTTCATTACCTGTTCCTTCACTGTTTTTTCTCCTGATGTGGCTGTGCAGCAGTTGGGTTGAGTCTTTGCCTTGCTCGCTATGTCATTTTCATATTGCCTCTGTATATATATATATATATATATATCTATATATATATATATATATAATATATATATATATATATATATATATATATATATATTTATAGGGGGGTACCACCTCTGGTGCAATTATAGGACCCACAGCCTCAGAGAAGGGAACACAGAGCATTCAGGGAAAAAACTTGCCATTTAACTCTGAATACATAAGAGTGTTCGCTTCTCCTACCACCCCCCTTTTTTATGGTGTACACTTATTATGCAAGGTTATACAGTTATATATCTGTATACAAAAAATGAACATTAAGAGGACAAAAAAAAGTTCGCTTCCTAGAGGCTGTAGATTTCCTCGAACTCCTCCGACGTTGGGCAGGAACCGAGGATGCATATCCACACTGTCATAGGTGTATTTGCGGCGAGGCAGATGCTGACGAATATGGATTGCATGGCCTGCACTGTGGAAAATCTGGTGGTTGGCACACTAGACACGACGAAGTCAACGACATCATTAAAAGAAGCCTTGCCTTCCTCTGCTCAGTGTCCAGCGGAGAGAGAGCCCCGCAACCTTCTTAACCGTGACTCTGTTAGCTTTGCCGGCCGACCAGACGGAATCACACTGCGTCCGTGGAAGGGTGGCAGACAGTTGGCATGGGACTATACTTGCGTATCCACCCTGGCAGCCACATACATCAACCTCTCTGCCGGCACAGTAGGAGCCGCGGCGACAACAGAGAAAGAGACAAGTCAGCCAAGTACAGGCAATTAGATCATCGGTACAACTTCGTTCCAATAGGGTCTGAGACCCTAGGCCCATGGGGAGAGAGTGCAAGGTTTCTTAAGGATCTTGGTTCCAAGCTTATTGACACCACAAGAGACCCTCGAGGGGCAAGTTTTCTCTTTCAGCGCCTCAGTGTCGCGATCCAGAGGGGGAATGCATCCTCGGTTCCTGCCCAACGTCGGAGGAGTTCGAGGAAATCTACAGCCTCTAGGAAGCGAACTTTTTTTGTGTCCTCTTAATGTTCATTTTTGTATACAGATATATAACTGTATAACCTTGCATAATAAAGTGTACACACATAAAAAAGGGGGGGTGGTAGGAGAAGCGAACACTCTATGTATTCAGAGTTAAATGGCAAGTTTTTCCCTGAATGCTCTGTGTTCCCTTCTCTGAGGCTGTGGGTCCCTATAATTGCACCAGAGGTGGTACCCCCTATATAATATATATATATATATATATATATATATATATATATATATAATATATATATATATATATATATATATATAATTATATATATACAGAGGCAATATGAAAATGACATAGCGAGCAAGGCAAAGACTCAACCCAAACTGCTGCACAGCCACATCAGGAGGAAAAAACAGTGAAGGAACAGGTAATGAAACTGAGGATAGGGGCAGAAAGATTCACTACAAACGACAAGGAAGTGTGCGAGGAACTCAATAAGAAATTCCAGGAAGTCTTCACCTCAGAGCAAGGAGAAGTCAGAGATAAGGGAAGGAACACCAACCCAGACACAACTAGAGGAGTTTGAGATTACC
>WNGS01084800.1:12500-14122 GCA_020271785.1 Procambarus virginalis
ATGTGGTACTGTGTCAAAAGCTTTCTGGCAGTCCAGAAATATGCAGTCTGCCCAGCCCTCTCTGTCTTGCCTGATTTTTGTTGCCTGGTCATAGAACTCAATTAATCCTGTTAGGCATGATTTGCCATCTCTGAACCCATGTTGATGTTGTGTTACAAAGTTCTTTTGCTCCAGATGTTCCACTAGCTTTTTTCGCACAATCTTTTCCATCATCTTGCATGGAATGCAAGTTAGGGACACTGGCCTGTAGTTCAGTGCCTCCTGCCTATCACCCTTCTTGTATATTGGGACTACATTGGCCGTCTTCCAAATTTTTGGCAGTTCACCTGTTACCAGTGACTTGTTGTACACTATGGAGAGTGGTAGGCACAGAGCCTCTGCTCCTTCCTTAAGGATCCATGGTGAGATTCCATCCGGGCCTATAGCCTTTGTCACGTCCAAATCTAGCAGATGCTTCCTCACTTCCCCACTGGTAATCTCAAACTCCTCTAGTTGTGTCTGGGTTGGTGTTCCTTCCCTTATCTCTGACTTCTCCTTGCTCTGAGGTGAAGACTTCCTGGAATTTCTTATTGAGTTCCTCGCACACTTCCTTGTCGTTTGTAGTGAATCTTTCTGCCCCTATCCTCAGTTTCATTACCTGTTCCTTCACTGTTTTTTCCTCCTGATGTGGCTGTGCAGCAGTTTGGGTTGAGTCTTTGCCTTGCTCGCTATGTCATTTTCATATTGCCTCTGTATATATATATATATATATATATATATATATATATATATATATATATATATATATATATATTATATATATATATATTTATAGGGGGGTACCACCTCTGGTGCAATTATAGGGACCCACAGCCTCAGAGAAGGGAACACAGAGCATTCAGGGAAAAACTTGCCATTTAACTCTGAATACATAAGAGTGTTCGCTTCTCCTACCACCCCCCTTTTTTATGGTGTACACTTTATTATGCAAGGTTATACAGTTATATATCTGTATACAAAAAATGAACATTAAGAGGACACAAAAAAAGTTCGCTTCCTAGAGGCTGTAGATTTCCTCGAACTCCTCCGACGTTGGGCAGGAACCGAGGATGCATTCCCCCTCTGGATCGCGACACTGAGGCGCTGAAAGAGAAAACTTGCCCCTCGAGGGTCTCTTGTGGTGTCAATAAGCTTGGAACCAAGATCCTTAAGAAACCTTGCACTCTCTCCCCATGGGCCTAGGGTCTCAGACCCTATTGGAACGAAGTTGTACCGATGATCTAATTGCCTGTACTGGCTGACTTGTCTCTTTCTCTGTGTGTCGCCGCGGCTCCTACTGTGCCGGCAGAGAGGTTGATGTATGTGGCTGCCAGGGTGGATACGCAAGTATAGTCCCATGCCAACTGTCTGCCACCCTTCCACGGACGCAGTGTGATTCCGTCTGGTCGGCCGGCAAAGCTAACAGAGTCACGGTTAAGAAGGTTGCGGGCTCTCTCTCCGCTGGGGACACTGAGCAGAGGCAAGGCTTCTTTTAATGATGTCGTTGACTTCGTCGTGTCTAGTGTGCCAACCACCAGATTTTCCACAGTGCAGGCCATGCAATCCATATTCGTCAGCATGCCTCGCCGCAAATACACCTATGA
>WNGS01084807.1:0-13409 GCA_020271785.1 Procambarus virginalis
AGCTGTCTGGGTCATCAACTTTCATGTTGTTAATTGGTGTGCTAAACATAGCCTCATACTGGCTTCTTAGAATTTCACTAATCTCTTTGTCGTCCTCTGTGTAAGTACCTTCATTTGTAATTAACGGTCCAATACTGGTCGAGGTTTTTGATTTTGATTTTGCGTATGTGAAAATATTTCGAATTTTTCTTATCTCTTGTATAGCTTTCTGTTCCAATTCCATTTCTTCAGACTCATATGATCGCTTCAACGTTTGTTCTATTTCTTCGATCTCACTGTTTAGGTTTATTTTCCTTTCTGTGATTTCTTTTCTTACTTGTGATTTCTTTCCTTCTCCTGTACAGTCGTCTGCGTTCTGTTTCTAGAGTGGTCCTCTTTCTGCCCCTCTTCATAGGCACGTGCTTCAAGCAGACCTTGTAAGCTTCAGCTGTCAGTTGAGCTATTCCCTGTGTGGGAGTTTTGTCGCTTAAGACCGTCTCCCATTGAATGGTTGAAAGGTCTACATTTATTTTTTCCCAGTCGATCCTCTTATTGTTTAAATGAATTGATTGAATATTCCTTCTCGCTTGTTGGGTCTCTTGAACCTACTACCGTGTAGTATCTGAGATTGTGATGTCTCTGATTAGTTCAACATTGTTTGTGAATAACAAGTCTAATGTGTTATCGTTCCTAGTTGGTTCTGTAACCAACGAATTGGTTGATTGAGCGAAAATTTGTCACAGAATCTCAAAAGTTCTCTGACCTGTGGTTGGTTATTGCCTGGGTCATTCCCTGCTATGATATTTGTGCTTGCCATTCTCCATCTTAGACTCGGTAAATTAAATCTTCAAGGAAGATAATATCTGGAGCTGGGTTTGCTAGGTTATCAAGTATGTTCTCTATTGTATACATCTGCTCTGTGAATTCCTCAACCGTTGTATCTGGCAGTTTATATATTACAATAATAATTAGGTATATATTTTTTACCATAATTCCAATACCTCTACCACCTCATTAGTTGAGTTTAGTAGCTCTGTGCATACCAGGTCCTCTTTAATATACAGACCTACTCCTCCATTTGACCTAATTTCTCTATCACATCTACATAAATTATAATTTGGAATCCAGATTTCACTATCCATGTAATCTTTCGTATGAGTTACCGGCAGTGCCCCAAATATTCAATTCAAGCTAGCCATGATCATGGAATCATAGTTGTTGGGGACTGGAGTAAACAGTGAAGATATACACAGAATACACCAGTTGATGTGTACACCACGTCGTGTATTAACAAGTTGAGAGTAGTTGAGACTTACCGTATAGTTGAGCGTGAGTGCACCCCCGGCTGCTTCACATCACCATGTCTGCAACACACAAATGCATCACATTATCATCTAATCATTACCTCGGCATTCTTAACTCCACTGTTATATACACAACACAATACTTAAATGATAACTATGTTCAGATGAGAGAGGACTATAAGGCCTCTCTCATCTTATAGGCCTTATAGCCTATAAGATGACTATAAGGCCTATAGTCTTTATAGGCCTTATAGTCTATAAAGACTATATAGACTATATAGCGGTCAGCTAAGCCGTCTACACTTGCCCTAGCTGACACCACTGTCAGCTAGCCGTCTACACGTGCCCTAGCTGACACCACTGTTAGCTAGCCGTCCACACCTGCCCTAGCTGACACCAATGTCAGCTAAGCCGTCTACACCTGCCCTAGCTAACACCACTGTCAGCTAAGCCGTCCACACCTGCCCTAGCTGACACCACTGTCAGCTAGCCGTCTACACTTGCCCTAGCTGACACCACTGTCAGCTAGCCGTCCACACCTGCCCTAGCTAACACCACTGTCAGCTAGCCGTCTACACCTGCCCTAGCTGACACCACTGTCAGCTAAGCCGTCCACACCTGCCCTAGCTAACACCACTGTCAGCTAGCCGTCCACACCTGCCCTAGCTAACACCACTGTCAGCTAGCCGTCTACACCTGCCCTAGCTGACACCACTGTAATATTACCACTTGTAATATTAAATGGCATCTAAGTTTTGCCAATGATAATAACTCTTGTATAAAATTTGTGTGGCTCCCATCCCATGTTGGTGTTGGAAAGCATGTGTTAGGGCCAGCTTGGGCCAGTAGCCGGGTTCCTGCTGTTGTAGCCTCATCTTCTATCTCCAACCCCAAGTCCAAGGTGGTAAGCTTGCAGGAAACTGGCTGGGGCAAGACGTAGTGCAAAGAATGAAGGGAGATACACAATACTCTATTACACCAAAAATATTAACACCTTCACCGATATATATATATTATATATTAAAGTATTACTACACATATTTACAAAGTGTCGCTTTCACTCAGGACACAAAACATCGGCAGTGTTCAGCACATCCCGGTGAATCATCTTGCCGGAAAAACAGACGAAATTCCGAAAAAATGAAGTTTAAAACAAACTTAAATATTCCAGGGTCTAGTATAGCACACAGGTGTTCTGTATTAGGCCTCTGGTAGCGTGTATCCGGCCCGAGGATGGTTCAAGGTCAAGTATGTTTATTGAGACAAGAAAAAAATACATCTCAAAGGGATAGAGTGGCTTAGGCTATTTCTATCCCCCCCCCTCCCTAGGATGGATAGGTCTGGTTATTTTGTCTTTGCAACATAAGTAGAAAATAGTTTTCCGGTTTGGCCAAATTCAATAGTACCAATTTCTACTTTCTAATTGCGTTGTACGTCGGTATATGTACTATGGTCCTCATCGTTACTATAAGTACTAGCACAACCAGAGGAGGGGCTATCTTGAGATGATTTCGGGGCTTTTGTGTCCCCGCGGCCCGGTCCTCGACCAGGAAGCAGCCCGTGACAGCTGACTAACACCCAGGTACCTATTTACTGCTAGGTAACAGGGGCATAGGGTGAAAGAAACTCTCCCCATTGTTTCTCTCCGGCGCCCGGGATCGAACCCGGGATGACAGTCCAGCGTGCTGTCCGCTCGGCCGACGGGCTCCCTCCCGGGCTGGTGCATGTGGGCTACATCCCGCCCTCCGGTGCGGCAAGTCTCCCTCTACCAGACACCTCTGTCTTAGTCACCGCTCCACTATTTACGCCACAACTCAAGAAGCACTTTTGAAACTCTTATCATCCTTAACATAAACGCCTCTACTAACACCTGTACTGGTGCAGTCATCGGAGGACAAACCCTTCATGCTAACTGCACCTACTGTCAAGATGAACTCAGATGCTCTCTCTAGCCGGGTACAAGCACCACCTCTTACACAACAAAGCAGTAAGACAAACACTCTGGGTGGGGCTGCGCCACACTAGCCACAGGGCCTGACAGCTGAGTGGACAGCGCTCGCGATTCATAGTCCTAAGGTTCCAGGTTTGATTCCCGGCGGAGGCGGGAATAATTGGGCCGAATTTCTGTCACTATGATGCACCTGTTCACCTAGCAGTAAATAGGTACCTGGGAGTTAGACAGCTGCTACGGGCTGCTTCCTGAGGATGTGTAACAAAAAGGAGGCCTGGTCGAGGACCGGGCCGCGGGGACGCTAAGCCCCGAAATCATCTCAAGATAACCTCAAGACTGGCGAGCAACCTCAGTGGACGACGACACTCACTTCCACAAGGCCTAACCTAAATATAACACGGAAAACAAATCTGTCGTGGAAGCCTCATCATTCCTCACTTCCAATAGCATCTCTACGTTTTGACTTCAACCCAAATATTTTAAGTTTAATCTCCACCCGCCGAGGTCTCTACTGATGGTAAACGGTTATTTATCAGCAGACAAACTCGAGCATGAGAGACGCCTACTGCAGACACCTGGTTATTACATATCAATACGTGTTACACTTGTCATGATGTATTAGATGGGTGTTTAATATGAAGACAAACACACACACACACACACACACACACACACACACACACACACACACACACACACACACACACACACATAAGACTAAGTCAAGCATAAGACTAAACTGGAAAAGGTTCAAAGGTTTGCCACCAGACTAGTACCCGAGCTGAGAGGTATGAGCTACGAGGAGCGACTGCAGGAATTAAACCTCACTTCGTTGGAAGACAGAAGAGTTAGGGGGGACATGATCACCACATTCAAGATTCTCAGGGGAATCGACAGGGTTGATAAAGACAGGCTGTTTAACACAAGGGCACACGCACTAGGGGACACAGGTGGAAACTGAGTGCCCAAATGAGCCACAGAGATATTAGAAAGAACTTTTTTAGTGTCAGAGTGGTTGACAAATGGAATGCACTAGGAAGTGATGTGGTGGAGGCTGACTCCATACACAGTTTCAAATGTAGATATGACAGAGACCAGTAGGCTCAGGAATCTGTACATCAGTTGATTGACAGTTGAGAGGCGGGACCAAAGAGCCAGAGCTCAACCCCCGCAAGCACAACTAGGTGAGTACAATATCGGTCACTCACATATACCCATTACAACAAGTCGTCATCCTCACCCCCCCCCCCGCCTCATATATACCAATATGCACTAGCAAACATAACAACACGTAATCAACATTTTGGTACACGTCCAGCGAGCTCGACGGTTTGTGAATAGTTATCACCGTAAGTGCTTGGGGGATGAAATGCGCGAGTCTGCCATCCTTCCCCCGCCTGCCTAATCGTTTTCTATAGGGACCCTCCCCCTACCCCCCCCCCCCCCCTTAACAAAGACCGGTCGCCAAGCGCTGCCTTGATTAAATTTGAGTTAACTTTACAGCAATTCCTCCCCGGATTGTTTAAAATATATTCCAACATTTAAAATCCTAAACAAAAAAAATTTAAAACACTGTTTTATAAACCTAGGCGAACAAGGCGAGAATGTTGGCTTTAATGTGAGCTAGTTATCTCTTATTTCTAATCGGGGAATATATTCCCATGGATACGTGTTCCAATCAGGGAATATTCCCATGGGCAAGTGTTCCAATCAGGGAATATTCCCATGGGCAAGTGTTCCAATCAGGGAATATTCCCATGGACAAGTGTTCCAATCAGGGAATATTCCCATGGGCAAGTGTTCCAATCAGGGAATATTCCCGTGGACAAGTGTTCCAATCAGGGAATATTCCCGTGGACAAGTGTTCCAATCAGGGAATATTCCCATGGGCAAGTGTTCCAATCAGGGAATATTCCCATGAGCAAGTGTTCCAATCAGGGAATATTCCCATGGGCAAGTGTTCCAATCAGAGAATATTCCCATGGACAAGTGTTCCAGTCAGGGAATATTGCCATGGGCAAGTGTTCCAGTCAGAGAATATTCCCATGGATAAGTGTTCCAATCAGGGAATATTCCCATGGATAAGTGTTCCAATCAGGGAATATTTCCATGGGCAAGTGTTCCAATCAGGGAATATTTCCATGGGCAAGTGTTCCAATCAGGGAATATTTCCATGGACAAGTGTTCCAATCAGGGAATATTTCCATGGACAAGTGTTCCAATCAGGGAATATTTCCACGGACAAGTGTTCCAATCAGGGAATATTCCCATGGACAAGTGTTCCAATCAGGGAATATTTCCATGGGCAAGTGTTCCAATCAGGGAATATTTCCATGGGCAAGTGTTCCAATCAGGGAATATTTCCATGGGCAAGTGTTCCAATCAGGGAATATTTCCATGGACAAGTGTTCCAATCAGGGAATATTTCCATGGACAAGTGTTCCAATCAGGGAATATTCCCATGGACAAGTGTTCCAATCAGGGAACATTCCCATGGACAAGTGTTCCAATCAGGGAACATTCTTATGGACAAGTGTTCCAATCAGGGAACATTCCCATGGGCAAGTGTTCCAATCAGGGAATATTCCTATGGATAAGTGTTCCAATCAGGGAATATTCCCATGGATGTGTTCCAATCAGGGAATATTCCCATGGACAAGTGTTCCAATCAGGGAATATTCCCATGGATAAGTGTTCCAATCAGGGAATATTCCTATGGATAAGTGTTCCAATCAGGGAATATTCCTATGGATAAGTGTTCCAATCAGGGAATATTCCCATGGATAAGTGTTCCAATCAGGGAATATTCCCATGGACAAGTGTTCCAATCAGGGAATATTCCCATTGATAAGTGTTCCAATCAGGGAATATTCCCATGGACAAATATTCCACACTTGGGTGTTGGGACACAGATACAGTACATTAAACACACAAGTGTCTATCAACGAGAAACTGTAAACGGTTTTCCAATACCTATAAAAAGCAAGGGAGTCACTCTACCAATGAAACATAACTATCCATATATATACTGAGAGAGAATGTGCTTGTCCGAGGCTGGACGCCAGATGCTTGGGACAAGCCGCACCCAATTTTGCACGATGAATGGTCTGGGGTACGGGACTGACATAGGTTGGACCCTATTGACCTAGTCAATCCCCCTCCCCCACCCGTGCAATTTTCACGAAGTCTAAAGGGAAAACGCGGATGTGTTTTCTGTAGAGTTTAGTACTTATCACTCGCCTCATATGCCAGACAGCAAGAACCTCATACTCCCAATTATAAATGACCTAATTGATGCACAGAGTAAAGGGTTTCGAATCTCCTTTGTATGGATACCTTCACACATAAATATAACCCATCATAATGAGACAGACATTGCAGCCAAATTAGCGTGTAACAAGTTTGAAGTTGAATTAGATGTAGGTATCCCCATCTCAGCTGTCAAAACTGCATTGGTCTAAACACTCAGGTCTGATTGGAAAGAACTTACTGACTCCCAACGACCTGAAAGTACTAGTATAAAAAGCTATGATTTGTTCAGATCTGAAACCTATATCTATGGGCAGCACAAAACGTCCACCAGACTGTGCGACACAGTGGTTGCAAGGATCAGGTTGGGTTACCGTTACCTGTGGCAGGTGGCTGCAGGTGACGGATCTCCCAATCCTGAGCACTCCAGTTGCAAACTCTGTGAGCAGGAACTACGGCACGATCTCCCGCACTACATCACTAAATGCCCAGTTATTAGACCTTTCAGACCAGTTGGCGTGAGGTACCTGGAGCTTTGCAATTATTTTATTCACTCTCGTATTCTTGAAGATATCCTCACAGTGTACCCAAAATTTGCCAGTGCAGGCTACTAAACATATGGCCCTGTATGACTAACCATCCTGCGAGATGGGGACTTTTATTACCACTGCTGCCTTATTCACTCTTGTGTTGATGATATCCTCAAAATGCATCCGGAGTCTGCCAGTGCAGACTGCTTATCACATGCCTCTGTATGACTAACCATCCTGTGTGATGGGGATTTTTTAGCATCACCTAGTTAGCTTTTTTGACACACTGTACTCCACTTCATGTAGTCTAGGGTAGCTGCACTAATGCATATGTACCTCATGTATTAATAAAAAAACATATGCATTGTTGCAAGTACACAAACTAGACTGCAAGCTCTACTTGATTCACTCGCTGCTAAAAGCATTGAATGTGGTCTTGTTATCTCTATAACTAAATCCAGAGTTCTCCATCCCCGAGAGAATACTCGTGTCCCTATAACTTTCAAGGTCAACAACCAGAACATTGAAACGTGTAGGCATCACAAATACCTTGGAGTTGGTATTAACAGTGACATTGTAAATGATCTACTCCGTAGGTTAAAGAAAGACTAAAACCATTGAAAACACTTACTGGTAGGAATATTGGTATCAATATTAAATATGCTAGACTATTCTATATGATGTTCGTTAGATCTCTCGTTGATTATAATGCTCTGCACTTAATTAATTTCCCTCCTCTGTGTTGGACAAACTTGAAGTAGTACAGAATGAAGCCATGAGGATAATTCTTGGTGCTCCAAGATGCACAAGAATCATCAACATGCGGGAAGAACTGAAGCTTCCAACCATACTAGAGAGAGAATCATGCAAGTCAACACCACCTTTTGCCTTAAAGTCATGAGAGACCCTACATCTCCTGCATTGCTCAAAGACAAATTATTTAGTGCTGTTAACACCCTATTGACTGGTGGCAACATACCAACTCACTCCTTTTATGATAATTGGCTGAGCAAAGAAAGTCTCACTATCCTACACTGGAACTGCAATGGCGTTCGCAATAGAATTAATGACATCATACAATACGCTCGTGAACACCAAACTGATATCATAATGCTACAGGAGACGATGGTAGGTGATGACTTCAACCCAAGGTTCAGCGGTTATCGCAAGTTCTCCCTGCCCTCTGGGGAAAGAAAACGGGGTCTCATCACTTTTGTAAATAACAGCATTCCCGCACAGATTATTGATGACCTGCACATGGGGGATGAGTTTGAATCACTGGGAGTAACCCTTTACTTAAACAATAATGCCCTACATATAATCAACCTATATGTGCCACAGAGTAAACTTGACCTTGACACACTGCCTGAATTTATTAATGAAGAACCTACCCTGGTGGTTGGTGACCTTAATGCCAGGCACCCACACTTTGGTGCCAACTGTCATCAGCCCAATGTCAATGGACGGAAACTGTCACTCTTTGTCAGGGGAAGTGAAAACCTTAGGGTCCTGGGTGATGGACAGCCAACTCACCTCAGAGGAGGAAGAATAGACTATGCTCTCCTGCTGAATGCACAGGACACGGATGCCAGTACACACATTGTGCACAGTTTATGAAGTGACCACTGGGCACTAATTACCACCGTCGACATGAGCAAGAGAAGGAAAGAGACAAATAAAAGAAAAAGGTTATCACTCGGACCGGATATGAGGCCGCACTTCATAAACAGGATGAGTGACTGGTTCACGGAATACCAAATCCCAGAAGACATTGACACATTTGTTGATGACCTTAATCACCAAATTGAGAGCTGTCTAAGAGTTCCGCGCCGTACGCCTGGGCGAAGTAACCCTCAGAGGAAGAAAATAAAATGGTATGAGAATGATTACATAAAGATGCTTAACGCAAATGTACGAGACATGAGTAGAGAGTACCGGAGACATCCCACTGAGAGTAACCAAGAGTTGTTTAAAACTGTGTGTCAAGTAGCCAGGGAAGAGAAGATTAAAGAGCGGGAAAGACAATGGCTTGAGTTCACTAGCTCTATTGGACGGGAAACATCTGCAAGACAGTGTGGGCAAAAATTCAGATAGCTAAGGGGGGCAGAGCCCGGCCTGCGGCTCACAAAGACCCCCAGGGTAAGGCTGAAGAACTAATTCACAAGTGGAGTGATGCAGCATCCTCCTCCTCCCTCCCTGCAGAAATCAGCAGGGAACAGCTCCTGCGACATGATGACAGAAGAATTAGGATAACAAGAGCACTGTCTAGTGATGACGAATATGGGGACCAATCACAGCCCAGGAAGTAAGGGGCGCTATGAAAAAGGGTAAAAGTACAGCACCTGGTGAAGATGGCGTCACCTACGACATACTCAATGCACTGTGTGAAGTGTCTGGGAATCCACTACTCCACCTGTTTAACAAGTCATTCCTAAGTGGAGTGTTGCCCACACAATGGAAACACGCAATAATTGTTCCCATACCGAAGCCTAATGACCCTGGTAATTACAGACCTATCAGTCTCGTGTCATGCACTTGCAAGATGCTTGAAAGGATCATCCTAAACCGACTGTTGCACAAAATAGGCAGGTTAGGGGAGGGGGTCAATGGATTTGTTAAAGGACGGAGCACAGCAAATTGTATAGTTAATTACTTGGCTAATGACACGGCTAGGTACTCTGTATTTGTGGACATCAAAGGAGCCTTCGACAAAGCACAGGGGATTGCGATCCTGGACGAGCTTGCATGCATGGGTGTCAAGGGGAGACTCATGAAATGGGTTGAAGACTACCTCACAGGAAGGAAAGCCAAGGTTTGCTTCAATGGAGCAGTCTCCAGAACAATGAATATGGAACTCGGGACCCCCCAAGGCGGAGTCTTAAGCCCTACACTATTCAATGTACTTATGAACGCCATTGCAAATATTGATTTTCCGGAAGGAACACAACAAGTGGGATATGCAGATGATGTTCTAATACAAGCTCCCACCTTGGGAAAAATTGAACAGTCCATTGAACTCCTTGGAAGGAAATGTATTGAGCTCGGTTTCACTCTCTCCACAAACAAGACGAAGGCATACTCCCATCACAAGCGGAGAGCAAATGAAGAACTGCAAATTAATGGTGTAACACTTGAATGGGTTGACCACTATCGGTACCTTGGCGTCACTGTCGGCTCTAACAAGGGAAGAAAGAGGAGCTCAACCAACTCATAGGAACATGCAAAAGTCGACTCAGGGCACTGAAAGCTATGACCTGGAATGGACATGGAGCCTCTATTGCCGTGCTTAAAATGATGTACACAGCCTATGTGCGCTCCGTCATAGACTATGCCGCACCAGTTCTGTGCACCTACTCCCAAAGCGATATAAAAAGGCTTGAAAGCATTCAAAATGAAGCCATGACAATCATTCTTGGAGTTCCAAGACTGCCAAAACGTCTAATCTACGAGAGGAGTTGTCCCTTCCCAGTGTTAAAAGCAGAATTCAGGAGCTGAATGCTAAGCTTGCAATTAGGATAGCCAGAGATCCCCATTACAATGATATTGCTAAGCAAAAACTGAGCTCTGTGCTACTTTCAGGGGGAAACAGGAGAAGCAAAAAATGGCATCACAGATCAGTCTGCTACCTCGAAGAGCTTCACCTGCTTGAGCAAGCCCGTGAGCTCCTGCCTGTAGAGAGGTTACCTCCCTGGGAGGATGACTCGTGCAAGATCATCATCAATGAAATGGCAACGAAAAAATCCAACATGATACCACAAGAAATGAGGCACAAGTATCTCGAGGAAATTTATAAAGAAGCCGGAGATGAACTAGATCAAATCTACACTGACGGGTCATCTAATCCTGTCAATGGCAGGGCTGGTGCAGCATACACGGTAATCAAGGATAATACTTTCCAACGCAGAAATGAAGAAAAAGCACGTATTGAGAACTATGCCTCTTCAACGCAAGCAGAGCTAACTGCCATTGTTATGGCGTTAAGGTTTCTTGAACGGAACACTAATGGTGCAGTGATTTGCACCGATTCAAAAGCAGCACTGCAAAGCCTAAGTAAAAATCGGGCAGAAAATCTTGCAATAGTCGCTGAAATTAAGAGAGCTGTGAGAGTACTTACCAATCAGGGAAGAGTCATCAAGTTTCTGTGGATCCCCTCCCATGTTGGAATATGTGGGAATGAACGAGCAGATGTGCTGGCTGCTGAAGGAGACCATATTGAATACTTCATACCCAAGACTCTACTACAAATTAGAGGTATTGTCAGGCAACATCACCGTGACAAGGTAACTGAGGAAAGGAGGATAGAAGCACAAACCAGTGAATCTGTACGATGGTACAACATGGTTGCAGCTGGCAATCCCAATCATTATGGCCGAAGAGGAGGAGGACGAGGGAGAGAATCAGTAATAGCGAGAATCCGTCTTGGATACAAATATCCATGGAGATATGGAATGGAAACAACAGTTGATCAGCGAAGTTGCAGAATCTGTGGTGAGAGTGATGGACACCGCCTTGACCACTATCTACGTGAATGTGAACACCTGAGAGACATCAGAAATATGTGTAGAATAATAAACCCCACATTGTTTGAGTTAGGAAAACACTATTTGTCAAATATTGATACTGTTCTTAAAAGATTTCCCCATTTTGCACCCGCAAGATAACGTAAGCTTTTAAGGGTTGATAGATGTTAATCTTCTTGTTTGAGGAGCTGTTCACTTGAGACAGTTAAGCAAGTCCCAGCTGTGTCTGGGTACAAGTGACAGGATGAACAACCCAGCGGGTTTTCTTCCTATTGGGGAGTGTTGTACATGCTGCTATGGCGGTGTGTCCACTCACAAGATGAGTGGCGCTGCCCAATAAACTCGCCCCTCGGGGCAAAATTAAAAAAAAAATATTGGCTGAGCAACAATGCCTACAATCTCACCAACTCAACATTCCTTTTAAGTGCAATCTACCTGTCTCTGATATTCCTCTTTATCTGTACCCCACCATTTCAAGTATCATACACACCTGTCACCAAGAAAGATAATGAAATCTTGCTCTTCTCAAAGCTGTCACTCTTGAAACAATTGCCTCCTCCATCGAGAACTTAAGATCTCCTGAGCACTGTGTCTACACCGACGGCTCAGTCCAATCCTCTACTGGACGGACTGGCGCAGCATGTAGGTTTATAGAAATAATAATTGCACACAGACTGTCAGTGTCAGGTTAAAAACAACTCTACACAAGCAGAACTAGCAGCATTGCAACTAACTACCAGTACATTAAAAAACATTGGAGGAGGAATAATATTTACGATTCAAAGTCTGCTCTTCAAGCAATCGAAAACTTCTCCTGTAAGATCGACAGCAAGAACCTCATAGTCCCAATTAAAATGACCTAATTGATGTAAAGGGTCTCGAATCTCCTCTGTATGGATACCTTCACACATAAATATAACCCATCATAATGAGACAGACATTGCAGCCAAATTAGCTTATAACAAAGATGAAGTTGAATTAGATCTAGGTATCCCCATCTCAGCTGTCAAAACTGTATTGGTCCAAACACTCAGGTCTGATAGGAAGAAATTACTGACTCCCAACGACCTGAAAGCACCAGTATAAAAATCTATGTTTTGTTCAGATCTGAAACCTATATCTATGGGCAGCACAAAACGTCCACTAGACTGTGCGACACAGTGGTTGCAAGGATCAGGTTGGGTTACCGTTACCTGTGGCAGGTGGCTACCTGGTTGATACCTGGTTGATGGGGGTTCTGGGAGTTCTTCTACTTCCCAAGCCCGGCCCGAGGCCAGGCTCGACTTGTGAGAGCTTGGTCCACCAGGCTGTTGCTTGGAGCGGCCCGCAGGCCCACATACCCACCACAGCCCGGCTGCAGGTGACGGATCTTCCAATCCTGAGCACTCCAGTTGCAAACTCTGTGAGCAGGAACTGCGGCACGATCTCCCGCACTACATCACTGAATGTCCAGTTATTAGGCCTTTCAGACCAGTTCGCATGAGATACACAGAGCTTTGCAATTAGTTTATTCACTATGTGTTCTTGAAGATATCCTCATATTGCACAAAAAAATTTGCCAGTGCAGACTACTAAACATATGGCCTGTATGACTAACCATCCTGCGAGATGGAGACTTTTAGTATCATTGCTGCCTTATTCACTCTTGTGTTGATGATATCTTCATAATTTATCCAGAGGGGCAGACTGCCTATCACATGCCTCTGTATGACTAACCATCCTGTGTGATGGGGATTTTAGCACCACGTAGCTAGCTTTTTTGACACACTGTACTCCCCTTCATATAGTCTAGGGCAGCTGCACAAATGCAGATGTTCCTAAATGTGTTAATGACAAAAACAAAAAAGCAGCACTCCAGGTGCAAATTCTTGTAAGA
>WNGS01084809.1:0-25306 GCA_020271785.1 Procambarus virginalis
AACTGGTTGAGAGAGGTACAGGTCTAACATGGTTGGGAAGTCCTTTCCACATTCTGGGTCCTTGATTTGTAGAGCATTCTAGTTTGATTAAGTCGTACTCTTGGAATATCAAAACTGTATTATTTGGTGTGGTGCTCATGGGTTCTGTTACAACTTTCAATGAAGCTTTTGAGGTCAGGATTGGCATTACAGTCAGCGTTTTATATATGTATAATACACATGAGAGAATGTGCAGTGACTTAATATCAACATATTCAGAGATTTGAATAGGGGTACCGAGTGATGTCTGGGGCCAGAGTTGGATATTGTCCTAATAGCAGCTTTGTGTTGAGTAATTAGAGGACGTAAATGATTTTGGGTAGTAGAACCCCAAGCACAAATACCATAGTTGAGGTATGGATAGATGAGGGAGTAATAGAGAGTAACCAGGGCAGGGCGGGGAACATAATATCTGATCTTAGAAAGAATGCCAACAGTTTTTGAAACTTTTTTGATATATTTAGAATGTGTCCCTGGAAATTAAGCTTGTGATCAATGAGAACGCCAAGGAATTTGCCATCTAATTTGTTACAAATTTGGGTATTGTTTATCTTGAGATTTATTTGATTAGAGGATTTATTGCCAAACAGAATATAGAAAGTTTTGTCAATGTTAAGGGTGAGTTTGTTGGCAGTTAGCCAAAGATGGACTTTATTTAGCTCGGTATTTACTGTGGCATTTAGAGCAAGGGGGTCAGGACTGGAGTAAATGAAGGTTGTGTCGTCAGCAAATAGAATTGGTCTAAGGTGTTGGGAGGCATTTGGAAGGTCATTAATGTAGATGAGAAAGAGGAGAGGGCCAAGTATGCTGCCCTGAGGAACACCAATGTTGATGGGTAGGGTAGGAGAAATTGAATTGTTCACAGAAACATACTGGAGCCTGTCAGTAAGGTAAGATTTGAGGTATTGCAGGGAGAGTCCTCTGACTCCATAATGATGTAATTTAAGAAGAAGGTTTTGGTGGTTGACAGTGTCAAAAGCCTTACGCAGGTCCACAAATAACCCAACAGGGAACTCATTTTTATCAAGAGCTGCATGAATTAAGTTAATCATACTAATAAGTGCATCGTTAGTGCTTTTTTTAGGTCTGAAGCCATATTGACAAGAGCTAAGTATATTGTGCTTGGCTAGATAAGAGTAGAGCTGCTTGTAGATTAGTTTTTCAAAAATTTTTGATAAGTTAGGCAGGATTGAAATAGGTCTGTAGTTGTTAACATCTGTGAGATCACCACATTTGTGGACAGGGGTTACTCTCGCTTTTTTAGAATATCTGGAAAGGTTTGGAGTTCAAGTGACTTGTTGAAGAGCAATGCAATTGCAGGGGCTAAGGATCTGGAGGCTTTTTTGTAAATTAATGTCGGAATCTCCTCAAGGGCACTAGACTTGGTTTTAAGGGAAAGGATTATCTCATTGACGTCAGTGGAATTAGTAGGCTTTAGGTACAGAGACTGTGGATAGTTACCTGTAAGGTAGTCCTTAACATCAGTACTGGAAGATGGAATATCATTTGCAAGGGATGACCCAATGGAAGAGAAGAACCTATTGAACTCAATAGCAGAATCAGAGGCTGAAAGCTGACCATCGTTATTAGACAGGAGTGTTGGTTTGTTGTTTAAAATCTTCTTTGATCCCAATATTTGTGAAATTGTGCTCCAAGTTTTTTTAATGTTGCTCTTTATTTGGGTAAATTTATCTTCGTAGTATTTAGCTTTGGCTCGTCTAATTATCTTAGATAGCAGTAAAGAGTAATTCTTTGAGAATTCTTTGGAGACGGTTCCTAGCCTATACTTCTTCTCAAGGTCATGTTTTTTATTAATGGATTTAAGTATTCCCTTTGTAAGCCAGGGATTGTTAAGCCTTTTGGTAGTGACTTGTTTTGTAAGCATAGGACAGTGGGTGTTATAAAGGCTTAGAGTTTTTTGAAGAAAAGATTGTACTGCTAGGTTGATGTCCCCTATGTTACCTAACTCTGACTCCCAGTTGACATTATCAGCAGCAGTTATAAAATTGTCTATAGCAGATTCATTGTGCAGCCTAAAACTTATCTCCCTTGACTCTAGAGGTGGTTTGTTAATGTTAGTTAAGAGAAATGTGGGGTAATGGTCTGTAGTGCTATCGGTGATTATACCTGAAGTAAGCGGAGAGGTTATGTTGGTCCAGATGTGATCTAGAGTCGTGGCAGTACTATCAGTGATTCTGGTAGGTCTAGTGATTAAGGGTATGAGGAAGCAGGAATTCATACAGTTGAGGAAGCTAACAGTAGTAGGGTGCTCAGGCTCGCAGAGGTCAATATTAAAGTCCCCTGCGATAATTAGATGGTTTTTGTTCAGTCTGTTCTCGAGTATTAGATTATTAAGGTTTGAATTGAATTCAGACACATCAGTGTTAGGAATTCTATAGACTGCACCTACAGACAGGATAGACTCGGTACCCTTGACTCTGAAACTGGCGAAGATATACTCCCCACAGCAGTCTCTAGTTCTAATTACTTTTAAGCATGTTAGTTCATGATGGTAGTAAAGAGCAGTACCACCACCTCTCTGAATTTGACGACAGTTGTGAATTGCCGAGTAGTTAGGCATGTTAAAGAGTTGAGTAGTATCCTCTTTCAACCACGTTTCAGTAAGTATAATAAAAGTGAATTTGTTGTCAATAGTTTCAATTAAGGCACTAACATCATCGAAGTGTTTACCTAGGGATCTAACATTTAAGTTGATTACAGAGATATTGTGATTATGTGTTAATACATTGTTTACATCATGTGCTGTAAAATATCTGCAGTTCAGATCATTAAAGTGATGATTGTCATAGATAGTGGATAAGAGGTTTAGTTCAGGGTCTAAACTTGCCTGCATAATAAGGATGGTTGCAGGAATACAAGGCAGGAATGGCAAATTACAAAAAAGAATTATGATATAAAAGGGGAAAAATATATAAACAAGTCTATACAAAACACAAACAAAATGAACAAAAAAAAAGAAAAAAAATGAGGTAGCTTACAGGTACTCTCAGGTACACTGTAAGTAAATAATTTCCATAAATGAGACACAGGCAAAGCCAGTGGTATAAGTACACTATAGTTTAATACTAAAGTTACACTAAGACAAAATGAGGTAGTTTAAATAGAGATACACTCAGGAACACTGGATAATGAAGTTAATACTAGAGGACACAGGCAAAGCCAGTGTACTATGAACATGGGAGTAAAATGAAAGAAGACAATTGTAAAGATGACAATTTTTTTTTTTTTTATCTAAAGTTAAGACCTTTTGAAAGGAAAGGCAGAGCTGAAGTACACAATGGTAGTTAAATGAGATTATAATTTGAATTCTGGCTATACAGCAGTTATCCCACAGTCACTGAGGAAAGAATTAAGGTGAGCTTCAGTGGTTATTGAATAGGTTTTTCCAATGTCAGTCCTCCTAGCTATAATTTTACCATCTCGCACAAAACAGTGCTTAATTATAGTGGAATTTTTGCAGCAACCACGCAGTTTAAAAAAGAGATTTTGCCTGAACCTGGTCAGACATTCATTCACATAAACAGAGGATTTACCAGCGACTGCAGCTGTGATAAGATCAGACTTGCGGGAGCAGCTATCAAGTTTTATTCGTATACTACGGTTGTTTGTACCAGATGATTTGGTACCCACTCTATAAGCTGATTTGATGTGATTTTTTGGAGTGAATACCTTAACTTATCCTGCAATACCTTGATCACGATGGCAGCACAGTCTTCTCCATCAATGGTCTTATAGTTTAGTGAATTAGGCAACTCGGTGTTGAAGACACTTAGAGCTGAAGGCTTGAGTAATATTGGCAGCATTCAGAAGTGGTTCAACGGAAACACCGCATAAAGCTTAACAGTAGTTTATTTACTAACTTAACCACTAATACACAGGGTGCTTGATTTACTTTAGATTGGCGTCAGCAAAGCTATGGTTGCATTAGCGAGACTCTTGACGTCTGGCTAATCGACTCGTATCCACTCGTGGAGAAACACCTAACTTAACACAGTTGACAGCCAATCACTAACACGGCAACCTAACTGCCGGTATGCAAAGGGATCACAACCGGATACTCGGTAATGATGATATGCAATAAATACAAAGGCACTGTCAATGGGACAGGCAATAACATGCATAATAATAATCACACAATACTAAATGTGTGGTGTATGTGAAGCTCACATTCACAGACGAGTGAAATGCAGTGATACCACACAGATAAACACGCATACACCGTCGATTCACCTATAACCTGCGACAGGTATAAGAAGGTGAGAACTGTGGTTGATCCCTCAGATCAACACAGACACAATAAACAATGACAAGATCTTGTACTTACAGATAAGGTACCTTTCCTTACTCACTCACTCAGTCAGGCACATTTATACAAGCACTCGTAGGTGGCCTGACAGCTGGTTTCGCTCGTAGACACGGAGGGTACTCGCAGTATCTTGAGATGATTTCGTGAGTAGGGCGTGCTGTATGCTTAACAGACAGACACACGCGCACACACTGGCACTGGCGGTGCATAAGGTGGTGACGTCACGTAGGAGTGAGGGCGGGGGCGGCGGCGGCTGGCGGCTGGCGGCGGGCGCTCGAGGTACTGAGGTACTGAGGTTCACGCTCGGGATGAGTGGCGGCTGGCGGCTGCTGTGGTATACCATGCAGGTACACTTGTGGTAAAGTCACACACACACATGTTACTTAGGCGGCGGCACTGCCTTAGTTCACTCTAGGTCACTCACGACGATCTTTGTCACCAGGGGTTACCTGATACCAGTCTGTTTTGCTCTGGAGATTTGTCACTTTAGGCTTCTAAACCATATATTCGCACTCGTGATTCTGGGCGAGTGTGTGGTATATCGCAAAGACGCTGAGTTAACTTGACGGTGAGGAATAGACGGTGTTCAGTCTATTGGCCGGTAGAACAGAACACGTCCACTTTGCAAGAGATCCCTCACAAGAATGAATCTTGCCTGAAGCTCCGGGCGTCTCGTGGGCACACACAAAAGAGTTACAATTTGACCAATAGCATTGCATCAAATGAGCAGGAACCAATCATATTAGCTCGTTCGATGAGCAGTAGCAGGAGTGACGTCATGAACACGTCATAGCTGTTATTCAACATCGCGCCGGTTGACCCCAGAGGTCAGACGCTGCTGGTGTCTTCCCTCGGTCCCACGCTCTCCTCCAGGCATGTACTCACTGACCCTTGGTGGCCAGTATGCTTAACTCCCTGGATCTACTTCCTGCCTGGACATACGGCGGCCTACATATTACGAAAGTATTCCTGGTTAAATGGGCATTCTCGAGATACCCAACATGCCAGAAAACTATCCAGGATTAAGGGAAATAGGCTTTGTGCACGAAGATCAGTGCACTGTGCACTGCAATGAGCCATTCAAGTCAGCTGTGGGAGGATCTTGGGAGACATACTCCCACAGTGTTGAGTAATTAGAGGACGTAAATGATTTTAGGTAGTAGAACCCCAAGCACAAATACCATAGTTGAGATATGGATAGATGAGGGAGTAATAGAGAGTCACCAGGGCAGGGCGGGGTACATAATATCTGGTCTTAGAAAGAATGCCAACAGTTTTTGAAACTTTTTTTATATATTTAGAATGTGTCCCTGGAAATTCAGCTTGTGGTCAATGAGAGTGCCAAGGAACTTGCCATCTAATTTGTTACAAATTTGGGTATTGTTTATATTGTGGTTTATATTGTGGTTCATAATTAAGTTCTTAATAGTGATCCTATCCTGCATCATAATTTACATAATATCTACTTCTGTTTTGTGTATTAAAATGACTACTTTTTATGTTAATTTTTTCTGTAAATGATTTTGATGATATAGTTCAATAAATGTAAGTAAGAACATAAGAATGAAGGTAACTGCAAAAGACTTATTGGCCCATACGAGGCAGCTCCTCGTATGGAGCTGCCTTTGATAAGTAATTACCAAAGTAGGCACCAAGCCGGGAAGGCTGTGTAGCACAATCAAATAAGTCAACTGCTCCTGAAGAGGACAGTATTACTTACAGTTTACTGAGATTAGTCTCACAAGTACCAGGTAATCCACTTTTAGTGTTGTACAGAATGAGTTTAAGTGAAGGAGTATTACCTGATGCTTGGACAGTGTCATTGTTCCCATCCCCAAAGCACACTCAGATAATTATAGACCCATATCTCTAATATTGTGTGTCTGTAAAGTGCTTGAACGCATTGTCCTTAACCGACTCATGTATCGTATACATGGGGATCTGTCACCTCAACTGTTTAGAGTTATGCCTGGGCTCAGTACACAACACTGTTTTGCTGAATACTTCGCTCATATTGAAGCTTCCCCTCAAGCAGTCTTCATTGACCTAGCGGCAGCTTTTGATACAGCAATCAGGGAAATCATACTAGAACAGCTTGCTGAGCTGGGAATACAAGGAAAATTACTGAAATGGATACAGGGCTAATTGTCTAATCGAACAGCATATGTTTTGTTTAATGGTGTTAAAAGCACAAAGAGTAAACACTTTGAACTGGGAACTCCACAAGGAGGGGTCCTCAGCCCCTTGTTGTTCAACGTTCTGATGCATAAACTCATTAAAGATCTTCCAACTAATAATGAAGACACGGTTATTTGTTATGCTGATCATATTTGTTTACAGGCTGTCTCCGAGCCTAGAATGCAAGTTCTGCTCGATGCTTTTGCTACTAGAGTTGAGGAATGTGGCCTCCTTATCTCTGTACAGAAAACTCGTGCCCTCATTCCATGTGGTATTCCACCAGCCAATTATCATATAGATGGGCGAGCACTTGAGAACTGCGAGTCTTACAGATACCTTGATGTCCCCATTATCGACCCTGGGTACCTTTCTTCTCTCAAGAGGAGATTGTGGGAGATATTAAAGCCCTTGCGGGTCCTTGTTGGTGTCAATCATGGAATTAACGTGAGACTTGCTGGAATGTTTTATGTATCATTTATACGCTCTGTGATTGACTACAATGCTCTACATCTCACACTGTATACTGACAAAGAGCTGAAATCTCTTGAAACCTTGCAAAATGAAGCAATGCGTCTCACCCTTAGGGCTCCAAAATCCACGAGAATAGTTAATATGAGAGCTGAGTTAAAATTACCTACCATAAGTGAGAGAATTTTGTCTATTAGCACAGTTTGCGGCGTGAAGGCATTGAGTAGATCTCGGCAATACATGAAGTTTCAAGCTAAACTTTCTAATATGCTACACTCACCTGAGGTTCGTAGAAGAAGAGCGAAATCTGATTATGCATTTTGGTTCTACAAGGTAGCCAACTCCATCAAAATATTAAATATATACCCAACTCGATTAACGATTAATCAACCAATTACTCCATGGAATAACTTGGATCTAGCAGTTGATTTTGTAAATGCACCCAAGAAAGATAGTGTACACTCTACATTATTAAAACAGTTAGCACTGAAAAGCATCACTGAGAGTACTCAGGGTATGGGTGACGATGTGTATCAGTCTTACACCGACGGTTCTGTAGAAGAAGGTGGACGATGTACCGGTTGCGCATGTAATATATTTGAACAATCTTCTCTCGTACATACAGCAATGAAGCGCGTCAATGACTGGGCAAGCACAACTCAAACCGAACTTGCAGGCATATACCTTGCCACGGAATTTTTAAAAGACAAAGGCAGTGGACTTATATACTGTGACTCGCAGAGTGCACTCCTGGTATTGAACGCACATAGTAGTGACACCCAGAAAATAGTCAGTGACATTCGAATGAATATTTTAGCTGCCAAAGAAAAGAGATTTGAAATTAAATTCCCATGGATACCATCATATGTTGGCATCTCAAGGCATGACACTGTTGATATGCTTGCAAAGACAGCCTGTAGAAAACCAGTGGTAGAAATTGATATGGGTATTTCATTAGCAGTGACAAAGAGAATACTTAAACAAACATCTAATGAAAATCTAACCGACCTAACAAATTCACAAAGACCTGAAAGTTGTAGCATTAAATATTATGATATATATCGTGCGGAGACATTCACATACAGGATTAATAGAACAAGAACCCGGCAATGTGATGTTATAGTGGCCAGAATACACCTGATAGACGTATCTGGCAGCTTTCTCAAAACCCAAATGTCGAGTACACAATGTGACAACTTTGTGAAAGAGAAAATATGCACTCCCTTGAACATTATAAATAACTTTTTATTTATTATATTTATATATATACAAGAAGGAACATTGGGTTTGTGAGAATACATTGGATAGTACAGTATTAACAATCTTGTAAAGCCACTAGTACGCGCAGCGTTTCGGGAAGGTCTTTAATCTAACAGATAATTTTAAGTAGGTAATTTCTATGAGAATTAATAAATGATAACAAATACATTGCAAGAGAAAAATGAGATGAGAGAGCTTAGGAAATATATGAAAGCACATTGGTATATTAAAGCTCTGACTGATTACATTAACAGCTTGATTGGTAATTTAAACAAGATTAATAGACACCATACAGCAGATTGACAGCACATATAAATAGACAGCAATGATCACAATGGTAAAGATGTTCAAATTGGGTACATAAAGGTTGGGAGATTGGGTAGGAATAGATACAGTGCAATTTTAAGGCAAAAGGTCAAAAACTATGAAGATGAATTTAGGTACTTTTTAGTATTGTTTTTGAATGATGTAAAAGTTGGACAGCTTTTCAATTCAATAGGGAGTGAGTACCATAAACTGGGTCCCGTTATTTGCATAGAGTGTTTACACAGATTAAGTTTAACTCTGGGGATATCAAAGAGATATTTATTTCTGGTGTGGTGATAATGGGTCCTATTACATCTGTCCAGGAAGAGTTTCAGAGCAGGATTTGCATTTAAGAACAGGGTTTTGTAAATGTAGTTGACACAGGAGAATTTGTGGAGTGAGATTATGTTTAGCATGTTTAGGGAGTTAAACAAGGGGGCTGAGTGTTGTCTGAAAGCAGAATTTGATATTATTCTGATAGCAGATTTTTGCTGGGTGATGATGGACTTGAGGTGGTTTGCAGTGGTTGAACCCCATGCACAGATACCATAGTTAAGATAGGGATAGATTAGTGCATAATATAGAGAGATGAGAGCAGAGTTAGGTACATAATATCTGATTTTGGAGAGTATACCAACTATTTTAGAGACTTTCTTAGTTATGTGCTGTATGTGGGTACTGAAGTTGAGTCTCTTGTCTAAGAATAGGCCAAGAAACTTTCCATCATTTTTATCGCTAATGTTTACATTGTCTATCTGAAGCTGAATTGCATTTGTAGATTTGCTTCCAAATAAGATGTAGTAGGTCTTTTCTATGTTAAGTGTTAGTTTGTTGGTTGACATCCATAAGTGGACTTTTTTTAGTTCATTATTAACAACGTTATTTAGTGTATGTGGGTTGGGGTTGGAGTAGATGAGGGTAGTATCATCAGCAAACAAAATAGGTTTCAGAATGTTAGAGACATTAGGCAGATCATTGATGTATATAAGAAATAGAAGAGGTCCCAAGATGCTGCCCTGTGGCACTCCAACGGTTATTGGTAGAGTGGGAGAGGTTATATTATTGATGGCTACACATTGGTGTCTATCACTAATATAGGATTGGATATAGTCCAGTGCATGGCCTCGGATTCCATAATGATGGAGTTTACATAAGAGGTAATTGTGATTAACAGTATCAAAGGCCTTTCTCAGGTCAATGAAGAGTCCAATCGGAAACTCATTTTTGTCAAGGGCTGAGTAAATTATATCAAGGAGACTAATAAATGCATCGTTGGTACTCTTTTGGGAGCGGAAGCCAAACTGACAGGGGCTAAGAATGTCGAATTTTACGAGATAGGAGTAGAGCTGTTTGTAGATAATTTTTTCAAATATTTTTGATAGTATGGGTTGGTTTGATATTGGTCTATAATTGTCTATGTCTGCCGGATTACCTCCTTTATGAACTGGCGTTACTCTTGCTTTTTTAAGGATATCAGGGAAGGTAGGACACTCAAGGGATTTGTTGAGCAGCAGAGCTATAGGTGGCGCAAGGGCATGGGAGGCACTCTTGTATACAATGGATGGGATTTCACTGATGTTTCCAGCTTTGGTTTTTAGTGAGTGTATGAAGGACACAACATCTGTCGGGCTGACTGGTGAAAGGAGAAGAGAGTTTGGATAGCTGCCTGAGAGATATGTGTTGATATGTGTCTGAGTCTGTGGGATTTTACTTGCAAGGTTAGCACCAATCGATGAAAAGAAGCTATTAAATTCATTCGCCATTTCTAAATCAGATGACGGTGTAAGGCCATCCTTAGAGAGTGTTATCTGGTTATGGGAGTGTTGTTTAGTTCCTAGGATATTAGAGATGGTATTCCATGTGCTTTTCATGTTGCCTTTTGCTTCTTTGAATCTAGTCTCATAATATGATAATAAATAATAAATAAATTTTTATTCAGGTAAGGTACATACATACAACGTAAGATACAAAGTTGATGGATTTATAGATAGAGCTAGTACACACATATTGACTGACTTTCGCCCTCCTGGGCTAAAGTATGCTGAACTGTGTAATTACTATTTGAGTACTGGAACACTTGATGATATATTGGACTTGTACCCTAGATTGACCATGTAGCGTATCAATTATACAAATAATGTATGTGATGTAACTCTATAACCTCAGCTTGTGAAAGCACCTTAATCACCTTCAGTGATTAAGTGCTTAATTGCACACTAGTTTCTCTATCAGTTATCTCACCCTGTCAGAGTAAAAGAGACATATGTATGTGTATGCATGTGCGTATATATGTATGTATATATGTATATATATTTTTTAATTAATTACCTAAGTGTAGTTACAGGATGAGAGCTACGCTCGTGGTGTACCGTCTTCCCAGCATTTTTTGTCATATAACGCTTTGAAACGACTGACGGTCTTGGCCTTCACCACCTTCTCCCCTAACTTGTTCCAACCGTCTACCACTCTGTTTGCGAAAGTGAATTTTCTTATATTTCTTCGGTATCTGTGTTTAGCTAGTTTATATCTATGACCTCTTGTTCTTAAAGTTCCAGGTCTCAAGAAATCTTCCCTATCGATTTTATCAATTCCTGTTACTATTTTGTATGTAGTGATCATATCACCTCTTTTTCTTCTGTCTTCTAGTTTTGGCATATTTAATGCCTCTAACCTCTCTTCGTAGCTCTTGCCCTTCAGTTCTGGGAGCCACTTAGTAGCATGTCTTTGCACCTTTTCCAGTTTGCTGATGTGCTTCTTAAGATATGGGCACCACACAACCGCTGCATATTTTAGCATTGGCCTAACAAAAGTCGTGAACAATTTCTTTAGAAATTCGCCATCCATGTATTTAAAAGCAATTCTGAAGTTAGAATGCGTGGCATAGGCTCCTCGCACAATATTCTTTATGTGGTCCTCAGGTGATAGTTTTCTATCTAGAACCACCCCTAGATCTCTTTCTTTATCAGAATTTTTTAAAGATTTCTTGCATAATATATAGGTTGTGTGGGGTCTATGTTCTCCTATTCCACATTCCATAACATGGCATTTATTAACATTATATTCCATTTGCCAAGTGGTGCTCCATGTACTTACTTTGTCCAGGTCTTCTTGAAGGGCATGACAATCATCTAAGTTTCTTATCCTTCCTATTATCTTAGCATCATCAGCAAACATGTTCATATAATTCTGTATACCAACTGGTAGATCATTTATGTAGACAATAAACATCACTGGTGCAAGAACTGAACCCTGTGGTACTCCACTTGTGACATTTCTCCAGTCCGATACATTGCCTCTGATCACTGCCCTCATTTTTCTATCAGTCAGAAAATTTTTCATCCATGTTAGAAGCTTACCTGTCACCCCTCCAATATTTTCCAGTTTCCAGAACAACCTCTTATGTGGAACTCTGTCGAAAGCCTTTTTTAGGTCCAGATAGATGCAGTCAACCCAGCCATCTCTTTCCTGTAATATATGTACGTATATGTGTGTGTGTGTATATGTATGTGTATAAAGTATATGTGGAAGCTGATCAGAATTCCATTTCACCTTTGTAAGTGCACGGTAATGAGACTATGTAAAAGACACATCGAACACTTTATGTAGGGCATACGTAAATCTGTGTATTTATGTATTTACGTATGTAGCTTAGCCTAGCATTTTAAAAGCATTACAATCACCTTGTGTGGTTGATTGTTAAATAAATCTCTGAACTATATGTTTAACAAATCTCTAACCCTATCCATGGAGTTAGTTACTTTAGTTCATTTATTATGCACCCCATACCCATCCTGTGGGCGGTAGTGGAAAGGGTTACAGAGTCCATGGAGGACAGAAGAAAATGTATATATACGGGTTAGCATTGTTAATGTGTGGCCACGTCTGTGGTAGAAAATAATAAAAAAAAATCAAATAAAGGTATTATTGAAACTTTATAGGAAAACGTTAAATCCTAAATATATCTTTAATATTATACTTGAAATATTGTATACTTTGCTCTCTCCATCGTACTTCTGCACCTGCTGGCAAGTGGTGTGGTGCAATGTGTAGGTGATGTTCATTGCTGGGTGAGCTGGCAGGTGGTGCTCACCTGCCAGCTCACCCAACGAAAAATTGGTTTTTAATACACTTACACATTTATTGGGTCTTTCCTTCACCTTCATTCAAGCACTAGGGTATTACACTAAGTTTTTTAATTATCATTTTTATTAATATTATTATTTTTAATTTTTATTATTATTAGTATTATTATTAACAGGGGAGGAGTGGGGACGGGGGGGGGGGTAATGGTTCACATGTCCACATTCCAATATGCCCTCTTCCAGGACTGGGGGTGCGGGGGTGTACAATAAACTATACCCACCTCCGGGGGCAGCTTGTCGAAGGCGGAAGTGGAGCCTAGACAGTTTGTCATGATAATTAGTGATGGCTCTTAGTTTTATTATGGGCCCGTAATCCAGTTAATTCTTTATTCTTAATTTATATTACAATGCTCGTAACATACACTTATTGATGATGAGTATGGAGTACAAATGAACTCATTGTGTACCCTATACTCATAGGATGAGTATAGGGTACGCAATGAACTACCACTCACATCATGGGTATGGGTTGCACAAGAAACTATCGCGCAGAGGATGAGTATGGAGAGCAAAGTAAACAAAGATTCACACGATGAGAAAGGGTTGCGCAATGTTCTATGACTCACAGGATGAGTATGAGCTGCACAATAAATTACAGGTCACAGGATGGGTATGGGCTGCACAAACTACCGGTAACAGGATGAGTATGGGATGCACAATAAATTACGGGTCACAGGAAGAGTATGGGATGCACAATAAATTACAGGTCACAGGATAAGTATGGGGTGCACAAACTACTGGTAACAAGATGAGTATGGGATGCACAATAAATTACCACACAGAGGATGAGTATAGGGTGCACAAACTGGTTGGGTAAATGGAAATGGTTGGGTACATTTCTTTTCACCTAATGCGACTGTTCATGTGTCCGGACACTGGCGATGGTGTGGTATTGGCTATTTATTTAACCATAACTTTGCTTTCATTTAAGATATGTTTCCCTTGAAATATAGTTACATTATCGTCTACATCTGTCTTTATTCTGACATAAAAACGTATGAAGTTACTTTGCATATATGCAAATTAATTATAAAATTGATTGGCTTGTGTGCAGGCGTTGCAACCCGTCCTCGTAAATTCGTATAGTCAATATTGACTTATTAAATAAGTGCATAGGTGACATACTTAACATAATAGTTTCCCTTGAAAAGCTTCATAGAAAACATCGACCTTACGTAACCTTTAAACTACTCATGTCCTTTTCGTTCATAGAACACCAAACCCCACATGCTCTCTGATATATTGCTTAATTAACAAATATTCACAAATAAAGATTATATTTGTATATGTTATCAGAAAGGCAGAAATAAAATAGTTTTTGTGAATCCATCACAGAGATTATACCTTATTGAAGAGGAAAAATATTCATACTATAAACAAGGCTTCCTGGCCGACGCTCTCCTTATTGATATGGGAACTACGACCTTTCGAAGATCAATGTTAATTTAATCTAGATATTGTAATAAACGAAGTTTTCTATGTCATCATAAAGACAGAAATATAAGCTGCATGTTAATACTTTGGCATAATTATAACTGCAGTGAAAGTGAAGATATATGCCTTTTTATAGTTACTTGATGGCTCGCTCAGGGAGTGTGAAGGCCCAACCCGTCCTCGCAAATTCGTATAGTCAATATTGACTTATTAGTTACGTGCTTAGGTGACATACTAAACATAATTGTTTCCCTTGAAAAGCTTCATAGAAAACATCGACCTTACCTAACCTACTTAGTATGTTAAAATAAGCATCTTATAGCTTCGTAATTACAATTATTACTTAACCTATTATAGGTATAGGTTAGGTAATAATTGTAATTACGAAGCAAAAAGATGCTTATCTTAACATACTAAGTAGCACTTTCGTGATAATGCTAGTATCTATATAACAAATTTATTGTCCTGTAGAGTTGATTTAACTTCCAGACACATTTTGTTTAATAAATATTAAATATTTAGTGACTGTTTATGAAAGATATTATTATAAATACACATTCTACTTCTCATTATCACCAATTAAATTTGCGACAATTTGAGCCATGAAATGAGACGACTGGATCACTGTGTACAGGAGGCTGATATGGCAGCAAACACTCTCCAGGCGACCATATATCTTGGATAAGTCGCTCCTCAAAATTGTCGCTTGGACCGTCGACTTCCTATGGCGTCTCCTGTAACATATTTACGTCTAATTTCGTTATGAAATTAGATTATTTCAGAGTAAAAATAGGTTTGATCATGTTCTACGTGTAGCACCAACATTATAGTAAGTAAATATACCATATTTCTTCATTACTTATGTAATGCTAGAAGGATTTGGGTACTTTTGGGTAGATTTGGGTAATTCTATGGCCCCCCCCATGGCAGGCTGCCACTCCCTCCCTCCCTCACCTCACCTCACCTGACTTGCCACCATTCTCCACCCACCATACTGTTTTTGCTTTTATATATAGACGTTATATATAAGTATTTACATGTTTTATTCACCATAACTGCACATCTAAGCTTGTATGGTGAGTAAAGGCACAAAGACGTAGGACCTTACACAGTCAGCTGATGGCTGCTGCCCTCAAGGCCAGACGCACTAATATTTCTCCTCCAACAATACTGCTTGTGGCGTTATTACGCTATATATACACACATTATATATAAATATCTATCTGTTTTATTCACCATACTTGTACAAGTAAAGTGGTATGATGCCCAAAGACCATCGTGGTCATCAGTAAACAACATGGTAAGTCATGCAGATGACGCTCCTCCCTCACCAAAATGGCGGCTCCTAACCTACTCCTCTTGCTGTTTATGCCCTCTATACACACGTTATATATAAGTATCTACATTTGTGTTCACCATAGCGAACCACTAAGCTGGTATGGTGTCGAGTACAGTCAATAAAAGGTGGCCACACACAGTCAGAAGACAACGCTACCACCTTCCCTCCCACAGCATTACTCCTCCCTCCGTGGAGCACAGCGCTAATTATCACCACAATCCTGCTATTATCAGAACCCTGGTCAGTTTTATCACAGTCAGGGGTCTTCTGTAATAATATTATCGCTACATAATAGCATGAACAAGTATATTATGGCATTTTTAGGCGATGCTATGGTCACAACCTGAACAGCAGTGCTCTGAGTTCATGCTGCATGCGTCAGGCTTGGTAGCTTACTCAATACTGAGGCTCCTAACACCCGGGAGTTTGGCCCACAATTTTTTTTTTTAAATGGCGTCTGTTTACAAGAGCCCTGATGAAGGTGTGGTGAACCCCGTGTATCCACGGGCCGTTTAAATCTTGCGTAGTACTCCAAATTATCACATGATGCGATGCGCAATTTACTGCAAGTCGGTCAAAACATCATATGATGCGATGCGCAGTTGAAGGGGTTAAGTATCCCCTTTGTAAGCCAAGGATTGTTAAGCCTTTTAGTTGTGACTTGTTTCTTTAGCATAAGACAGTGGGTGTTGTAAAGCCTGAGAGTTTTTTGAAGAAATTATTGAACTGCTAGGTTGATCTCCCCTATGTTCCCTAATTCAGATTCCCAGTTGATATTAGCAGCAGCAGCTATAAAATTGCCTATAGCAGTTTCATTGTGCAGCCTAAAGCTTATCTCAACAAATTCAACAGTAAGTCAACAAATTCCTTTGGATATTTCAGGCTGAAAGCACAAGGGATATAAGGGGTCAGCAAGCCATTGAGTCACTTTGCCAGTCTGTACGTGGGCGTGGGTATCTGGCTGATGATTGGCCGAAGTGGGTTTCCAGGCTTGTGTGTCTTGACATTTCCATATGCATACCCAGGTTTGTATTCTCCAATAATCTTTGGCAGGTGGAGTCTGGATTTCTTGGCGTTCACAGTTTCAATCAATCTGTTAACATTTGCTTTCGATTCGGCTGTAGTGTCCTTCGTTACCCTTTGGAATTTAGTTTGGTCAGAGAGTATGAGGTTCATTTTCGCCAGATATTCGTCTTTTTTAAGAATGACGTATATTGGCGACTTGTCACCTCTCCTGACGACTATCTCCTTGTTCTCACGAAGGCTCTTAGCTGCTGCTTTGAGCTAGGGGGCAGTATGGTGCTTCTGTAGTTGCCTCGAATCTTTCCTCCTTCTGCAATAAGTTCTGCTTGTAAGGTGTCTTCGGTGGTGACCTTCTTTTGTGTCTCGAGGTCGAATATGTCGTCCAACAGGATTTCCAACTCCACTTTCCGGGCCATCTCACTTGGTCTGGACATAACGTGACAGTTTATACCCAGATTTAGGAGAGTGACTGGGTCCTCAGTGAGGTTGATTCCAGCAAGGTTCAGGAAGACGTCTCTTGGTCGTGGAATCACCATAAGTCCTCCATATAATGTTGTTAGTTTTTTTATTATCCTATGGCGATTCCACGACCATGAGATGGCTTCCTGAACCTTGCTGAAATCAACCTCACTGAGGACCAAGTCACTCTCCAAAATCTGGGTATAAACTGTCACGGATAATGGTACTTTTTCACCTACGAGTCCAAACGTGACCATTTCCAACTACTTTTATACTACAAACAACATAATTTGAATTGCCTTGCCACATATAATTATTAAATATTCAACTAGAATATTTGAAACCTAGAATGTTAAGAAACCTCAACTTACCTTGTTGGAGTTCGTCTTCTTGATTGATGCCACACATCTTGAAGTTAAGAATTCTTAACAATTTACGTAACCTATACTAACACAACACTAAAATTAACACTTAAAATTACTCTACAGTTCATTAAGCAAAGTTAATTTTGACTGCCAGCTGCTGAAGCCTCACTGGTTGAAGGCACTTGGGTTGCCTGTGAGGCCTCACTTGTTGAAGGCACTTGACCTGCCTGTGATGCCTCACTTGTTGAAGGCGCTTGCTTGTGCCTCACTTGTTGAAGGCGCTTGGCTTGCCTGTGGCGCCTCACTTGTTGAAGGAGCTTTGCTTGCCTGTGGCGCCTCATTTGCTGAAGGCGCTTGGCTTGCCTGTGGCGCCTCACTTGTTGAAGGAGCTTTGCTTGCCTGTGGCGCCTCATTTGCTGAAGGCGCTTGGCTTGCCTGTGGCGCCTCACTTGTTGAAGGCGTTTGGCTTACCCATAACGCCTCACTTGTTGAAGGCATATGGCTGCCTGTGACGCCTCACTGGTTGAACAACACGTAACTAGTCTTTAATTGCTAGGGACAACCTTCTTCCTCTTAACACCTCCAGAACGATTGATGCTGCTACCAGACATAATCTTGGCCAAAAATGTTTAAAGTTACTATGAAAATAAAAAAGTTATTTAAAAATATATTCACTAATAGCGCAGCACTGTGTATAACGAGAAGGACGGACGCACATGGGTTGACCAGTGTTGGACGGGTCCACTTGGGGTGGGGCAGCTATAGCACATTACGTAGGCTGCCAGGAGGAAAAAACTCACAATATTTTTGAAGGAAACTTCAGCCTGTGCACATTGCTTTTAGGAAACTTATTTATTTGTTATTACATAATTACTAGTACTTATTTCATTTGTTTTTGGCTATCATTAATTGTTCTAAAATTAATGGTAATTCCTGTATCCAGGTGGTCCCTCCTGACCCACCCCTCCCACCCTCCCAACACCACCCACTAACCCACCCCCACCTCCACCATGCGTCTAGAGCCACAGACGGGATTAATACGGCATGGCCAAATTTTCATCCGGCCAAACCACCTTTTATCCGGTTCCTGTGACCATTTTGGCCAGATATTGTGATAACTTATCTGATCACGATTTTGGCCGCATAAGGGCGTTTTCCGGATGTTTGAATCCCGGATAATCGCAGGGATACAGTATATAGGCAAAACAACTACATCTCTTTCCAGGCGATTAACGATGCTAAGCAACAGGGTTCCATTAAGGAACATATAATCTCTTCCCACAATCAGACCATCACCAGAGGAATCTTAACAAACAACACAGAAATCATTGATAGATACAGCAGGCAGCTTGACATCTGCGAGGCACTACACATCAAGAAATCAACACCAGCAATCAACAGCCAATTAATGCACAATATATTCTACCCACTTCAAGACTCCGCACTAATATAGAAGCATCAAGAAATATGAGCCAATAGGCCCTTTGCTGTTTCTTCCATTCTTCCCTTTAATTTACCTAATTTATACCCATTGTTTCGTGTTCTGTCTTGCGTTGAAAGTTTTGTTCACCTCATCCAAAACTGTTGTAACATACCACCTCGCCCAAAATGTGGGTATATAAGATGAAAGCTGTTTAAATCATAGCATAGTAGAACTCTGTTTAGTGTTTACAGGTTATAGTTGTGTGTGTGTAAACTAAAGTCTTTGAAAATGTAATAAGTTATTACGAAACGCGTTCAAGTGTTACGTCAGACTAGAAATAAAAATGAATTTTGGAGAATTGATTTTACAATTACCATCGACAGTGAAAAGAAACATAAGAAATATTAAGAAAATTCATGTTAGAATTATTAATCTTACTTTTTCGGTCATATTAATATTATATGTTTACAAGAAAGACTGCTACCAAAATATAATAAAAATAATATATATATATATATATATATATATAATGTACGGATATGTGTGTGTGTGTGTATATGTATGTGTATAAAGTATATGTGGAAGCTGATCAGAATTCCATTCCACCTTTGTAAGTGCACGGTAATGAGACTATGTAAAAGACACATCGAACAATTTATGAAGGGCATACGTAAATCTGTGTATTTATGTATGTACGTATGTAGCTTAGCCTAGCATTTTAAAAAGCATTACAATCACCTTGTGGTGGTTATTGTTAAAGAAATCTCTGAACTATATGTTTAACAAATCTCTAACCCTATCCATGGAGTTAGTTACTTAGTTCATTTATTATGCACCCCATACCCATCCTGTGGGCGGTAGTGGAAAGGGTTCAGAGTCATGGAGGACAGAAGAAAATGTAGATATATGGGTTAGCATTGTTAATGTGTGGCCACGTCTGTGGTAGAAAAATATAAAAAAAAATCAAATAAGGTATTATTGGAACTTTATAGGAAAACGTTAAATCCTAAAAATATATCTTTAATATTATACTTGAAATATTGTTACTTTGCTCTCTCCATAGTACTTCTGCCCTGCTGGCAAGTGGTGTGGTGCAATGTGTAGGTGATGTTCATTGCTGGGTGAGCTGGCAGGTGGTGCTCACCTGCCAGCTCACCCAACGAAAAATTGGTTTTTAATACACTTTACACAATTTATGGGTTTTCCCTTCACCTTCATTCAAGCACTAGGGTATTACACTAAGTTTTTAATTAATTCATTTTTATTATTATTATTTTTAATTTTTATTATTATTAGTATTCTTATTAACAGGGGAGGAGTGGGGACGGGGGGGGGGGGTATGGTTCACATGTCCACATTCCAATATGCCCTCTTCCAGGACTGGGGGTGCGGGGGTGTACAATAAACTATACCCACCTCCGGGGGCAGCTTGTCGAAGGCGGAAGTGGAGCCTAGACAGTTTGTCATGATAATTAGTGATGGCTCTTAGTTTTATTATGGGTCCGTAATCCAGTTAATTCTTTATTCTTAATTTATATGACAATGCTCGTAACATACACTTATTGATGATGAGTATGGAGTACAAAAGAACTCATTGTGTACCCTATACTCATAGGATGAGTATAGGGTACGCAATGAAACTACCACTCACATCATGGGTATGGGTTGCACAAGAAACATCGCGCAGAGGATGAGTATGGAGAGCAAAGTAAACAAGATTCACACGATGAGAAAGGGTTGCGCAATGTTCTATGACTCACAGGATGAGTAGGAGCTGCACAATAAATTACAGGTCACAGGATGGTATGGGCTGCACAAACTACCGGTAACAGGATGAGTATTGGATGCACAATAAATTACCGGGTCAAGAAGAGTATGGGATGCACAATAAATTACAGGTCACAGGATAAGTATGGGGTGCACAAACTACTGGTAACAAGATGAGTATGGGATGCACAATAAATTACCCCTCACAGGATGAGCATAGGGGCACAAACTGGTGGGTAAATGGAATGGTTGGGTACATTTCTTTTCACCTAATGCGACTGTCATGTGTCCGGACACTGGCGATGGTGTTGGTATGGCTATTTATTTAACCATAACTTTGCTTTCATTTAAGATATGTTTCCCTTGAAATATAGTTACATTATCGTCTACATCTGTCTTTATTCTGACATAAAAACGTATGAAGTTACTTTGCATATATGCAAACGAATTACACAATTGATTGGCTTGAGTGCAGGCGTGTGCCAAACCCGTCCTCGTAAATTCGTATAGTCAAAATTGACTTATTAAATAAGTGCATAGGTGACATACTTAACATATAGTTTCCCTTGAAAAGCTTCATAGAAAACATCGACCTACGTACCTTAAACTACTCATGTCCTTTTCATTCATAGAACACCAAACCCCACATGCTCTCTGAAATATTGCTTAATTAACAAATATTCACAAATAAAGATTATATTTGTATATGTTATCAGAAAGGCAGAAATAAATAGTTTTTGTGAATCCATCACAGAGATTATACCTTATGAAGAGGAAAAATATTCATACTATAAACAAGGCTTCCTGGCCGACGCTCTCCTTATTGATATGGGAACTACGACCTTTCGAAGATCAATGTTAATTTAATCTAGATATTGTAATAAACGAAGTTTGTCATCATAAAGACAGAAATATAAGCCGCATGTTAATACTTTGGCATAATTATAACTGCAGTGAAAGTGAAGATATATGCCTTTTTATAGTTACTTGATGGCTCGCTCAGGGAGTGTGAAGGCTCAACCCGTCCTCGCAAATTCGTATAGTCAATATTGACTTATTAGTTACGTGGATAGGTGACATACTAAAAATAATTGTTTCCCTTGAAAAGCTTCATAGAAAACATCGACCTTACCTAACCTACTTATATGTTAAAATAAGCATCTTATAGCTTCGTAATTACAATTATTACTTAACCTATTATAGGTATAGTGTAGGTTAATAATTGTAATTACGAAGCAAAAAAGATGCTTATCTTGAAATACTAAGTAGCACTTTCGTGATAATGCTAGTATCTATATAACAAATTAATGTCCTGTAGAGTTGATTTAACTTCAGACACATTTTGTTTAATAATATAAATATTTAGGACTGTTTATGAAAGATATTATACTAAATACACATTCTACTTCTCATTATCACCAATTAAATTTGCGACGAATTTGAGCCATGAATGAGACGACTGGATCACTTTTACAGGAGGCTGATATGCCTAACACTACTCGCCAGGCGACAATGTCTTGGATAAGATCGCTCCTCAAAATTGTCGCTTGGACCGTCGACTTCCTATGGCGTCTCCTGTAACATATTTACGTCTAATTTCCTTATGAAATTAGATTATTTCAGAGTAAAAATAGGTTTGATCATGTTCTACGTTACCACCAACATTATAGTAAATATACCATATTCTCTTCATTACTATATAGATGCTAGGAAGACTTTGGGTACTTTTTGGGTAGATTTGGGTAATTCTATGACCCCCCCCTGGAGGCTGCCACTCCCTCCCTCCCTCACCTAACCTCACCTGACTTGCCACCATTCTCCACCCACCATACTGTTTTTGCTTTATATATATGACGTTATATATAAGTATTTACATGTTTTTTCACCATAACTGCACATCTAAGCTTGTATGGTGAGTAAAGGCACAAAGACGTAGGACCTTACACAGTCAGCTGATGGCTGCTGCCCTCAAGGCCAGACGCACTAATATTTCTCCTCCAACAATACTGCTTGTGGCGTTATTACGCTATATATACACACACATTATATATAAATATCTATCTGTTTTATTCACCATACTTGTACAAGTAAGTGGTATGTGCCCAAAGACCAGTGGCATCAGTAAACAACATGGTAAGTCATGCAGATGACGCTCCTCCCTCACCAAAATGGCGGCTCCTAACCTACTCCTCTTGCTGTTTATGCCCTCTATACACACGTTATATATAAGTATCTACATTTGTGTTCACCATAGCGAACCACTAAGCTGGTATGGTGTCGAGTACAGTCAATAAAAGGTGGCCACACACAGTCAGAAGACAACGCTACCACCTTCCCTCCCACAGCATTACTCCTCCCTCCGTGGAGCACAGCGCTAATTATCACCACAATCCTGCTATATCAGAACCCTGGTCAGTTTTATCACAGTCAGGGGTCTTCTGTAATAATATTATAGCTAATATTAGCATGAACAAGTATATTATGGCATTTTTAGGCGATGCTATGGTCACAACCTGAACAGCAGTGCTCTGAGTTCATGCTGCATGCGTCAGGCTTGGTAGCTTACTCAATACTGAGGCTCCTAACACCCGGGAGTTTGGCCCACAATTTTTTTTTTTAAATGGCGTCTGTTTACAAGAGCCCTGATGAAGGTGTGGTGACCCCGTGTATCCACGGGCCGTTTAAATCTTGCGTAGTACTCCAAATTATCACATGATGCGATGCGCAATTTACTGCAAATCGGTCAAAACATCATATGATGCGATGCGCAGTTGAAGGGGTTAAGTATCCCCTTGTAAGCCAAGGATTGTTAAGCCTTTTAGTTGTGACTTGTTTCTTTAGCATAAGACAGTGGGTGTTGTAAAGCCTGAGAGTTTTTTGAAGAAATTATTGAACTGCTAGGTTGATCTCCCCTATGTTCCCTAATTCCGATTCCCAGTTGATATTAGCACAGCAGCTATAAATTGCCTATAGCAGTTTCATTGTGCAGCTAAAGCTTATCTCAACAAATAACAGTAAGTCAACAAATTCCTTTGGATATTTCAGGCTGAAAGCACAAGGGAATAAGGGTCAGCAAGCCATTGAGTCACTTTGCCAGTCTGTACGTGGGCGTGGGTATCTGGTGATGATTGGCCGAAGTGGGTTTCCAGGCTTGTGTGTCTTGACATTTCCATATGCATACCCAGGTTTGTATTCTCCATAATCTTTGGCGGTGGAGTCTGGATTTCTTGGCGTTCACAGTTTCAATCAATCTGCTTAACATTTGCTTTCGATTCGGCTGTAGTGTCCTTCGTTACCCTTTGGAATTTAGTTTGGTCAGAGAGTATGAGGTTCATTTTCGCCAGATATTCGTCTTTTTTAAGAATGACGTATATTGGGACTTGTCACCTCTCCTGACGACTAACTCCTTGTTCTCACGAAGGCTCTTAGCTGCTGCTTTGAGCTAGGGGGCAGTATGGTGCTCGTGGTGTCCCGTCTTCCCAGCACTCTTTGTCATATAACGCTTTGAAACTACTGACGGTCTTGGCCTCCACCACCTTCTCCCCCAACTTGTTCCAACCGTCTACCCTCTGTTTGCGAAAGTGAATTTTCTTATATTTCTTCGGCATCTGTGTTTAGCGTTTATATCTATGACCTCTTGTTCTTGAAGTTCCAGGTCTCAGGAAATCTTTCCTGTCGATTTTATCAATTCCTGTTACTATTTTGTATGTAGTGATCATATCACCTCTTTTTCTTCTGTCTTCTAGTTTTGGCATATTTAATGCTTCTAACCTTTCCTCGTAGCTCTTCCCTTCAGTTCTGGGAGCCACTTAGTAGCATGTCTTTGCACCTTTTCCAGTTTGTTGATGTGCTTCTTAAGATATGGGCACCAAACAACAGCTGCATATTCTAGCTTTGGCCTAACAAAGTCATGAACAATTCTTTAGTATATCCCCATCCATGTATTTAAAAGCAATTCTGAAGTTAGAAAGCATAGCATAGGCTCCTTGCACAATATTCTTTATGTGGTCTTCAGGTGATAGTTTTCTATCTAGAACCACCCCTAGATCTCTTTCTTTATCAGTTTCTTTAAAGATTTCTCACATAATATATAGGTTGTGTGGGGTCTATGTTCTCCTATTCCACATTCCATAACATGACATTTATTAACATTAAATTCCATTTGCCAAGTGGTGCTCCATATACTTATTTATCCAGGTCTTCTTGAAGGGCATGACAATCATCTAAATTTCTTATCCTTCCTATTATCTTAGCATCATCAGCAAACATGTTCATATAATTCTGTATACCAACTGGTAGATCATTTATGTAGACAATAAACATCACTGGTGCAAGAACTGAACCCTGTGGTACTCCACTTGTGACATTTCTCCAGTCCGATACATTGCCTCTGATCACAGCCCTCATTTTTCTATCAGTCAGAAAGTTTTTCATCCATGTTAGAAGCGTACCTGTCACTCCTCCAATATTTTCCAGTTTCCAGAACAACCTCTTATGTGGAACTCTGTCGAAAGCCTTTTTTAGGTCCAGATAGATGCAGTCAGCCCAACCATCTCTTTCCTGTAATATCTCTGTTGCTCGATCATAAAAACTGAGTAAATTCGATACACAGGATCTACCAGATCGAAAACCATACTGTCTGTCTGATATTATATCATTTCTCTCCAGGTGTGCTACCCATTTAGTTTTAATTATTTTTTCCAGTATTTTCACTATTACAATTGTCAATGATACCGGTCTATAATTAAGGGGGTCTTCCCTGCTTCCACTCTTGCA